>CAUIUS010000234.1:0-26732 GCA_961210405.1 Drosophila mercatorum | reverse complement strand
TTAAAACTACTTATCGATATTTTAGTTAAACTTAACATAAAACATTAAAATAAATACTTTACAACTTGGTTTTCTTGCGATTATTTTGGCAAGTCAAGTTTTTGTTTGTTAAGTATTTTAAGTTCTGTTGATTTTATATTTTGGAACACCCTAGTTAGGTAAAAATATTTAACAAATACATATGGAGTAATACTTTTCTGAACTGTTAAAGTTAGCTGATTAGGTAGAACATGAAGAAGAACACTGAAATTGGCGGGAAAAATTTGCCAGCTTTAATTATTCGTTCTGGTTTTCACCAAAAACTGACACAATTCTATGAAAAGGACTGTCCCGGTATGTAAAACTATATTTTATCCCTCTTTGTGTCATTGTTCTGTGTTCCTGTCTAATTGTACCGTGTTTTATATATGTGTATTTTTATTTTTAAATTGAACTTAACAAGTGTATTTGTGTTTCGTGGTAAAGCGTCGCAAAAAGTTAAATGTGAGAAGGTATTCACAAAGGTAACAGATTAATGAGAAACTAACCATTTTTGTCCGAATCCACACGATTTTTATACCCTGAACCCATTGAAAATGGGAAAATGGGAATTCCTGTATATCACGAAAAGATCGAGTTTGTTAAAAAATCGATAACTGTCTTAATTTTAATGTTATCGATTAAAAACGAAATCGATGCTCAGATATATAATTCTATATAATTAATCTTTATAGCTAGAGTCTCCAAATTTTGCATTTAGTGTTATGTGAGCCTTATACAATTTCGGTTTTAGTTAAATTTTGGGTGCCACGCCCCCTTCGCCTCCCGTATATCAAACACTATGTGCTTTGGCACATACATACATATGGATGACATGATCACGCCCAACAAGTTAGATCAAAATCGTTCGTCTAGAAAAAATGTTATTAAACATTAAATTTCCCATATCATCGCCATGCAAAGCAGCCAAACAACAGCTGACGCACCGACTTGCGCTTGTGTGTGCCTGCGCCTGTGCGTGTGTGTGTATGTTTTACTTGTAATGAACGTACATATGCATGTGTATATAAAAGAAATGAAGAATGCTTGGAATAGCGGTTCTTCGCAGGGTTCAGGGTATACCCTAGTCGAGCGGTCTCGACTAGAGTTTTCTTACTTGTTTTAAATTGTGATTTTTTTTAAATTTAAAATAAAATTTTTTTAATAGAACCATCAAAGATTTGTATGGCAGCTTTTTGAAAGAGTGCTCCGAATGCTATTAAACTGCGTAGGACATTAAAGAAACATAAAACATGTATACAAACTGTCCTGTCAAAAGGGCTTGGTAATATATACCATAAAAAAAGCAACTTGCGGTCTTCAACCAGCAGCTTGCCGACAACGAAGTCTTTTGAGTACTGAATTTAATGCAACTTCAAACTTAAGCTAGTGGGCAGAGAGCTAGCACAGAGACCCGAACATCTACCGAGAGCACTCCATCCCGCTCTCGTCGCTCTCGTGCTGCTCTTTACAGTGCCCTAATTAATTTGATGCACCTTACAGCCTAAAACCTGACATTATGCCCAGTCAAATGACTGAACATCGGCCGCGTTGAAAGGCCGCAGGGCTTCAACTTCACTTAATACTTAAACTAAACTATGTAATAGGCAAGGGTGCAATGCGATGAATTGGGCGTTTGTATGTTCCCGATTTGGTCTTTATGACCACCACTCGCACCCTACCATCTCCGCCGGGTATCGCTTCGGTCACCACGCCGAGCATCCACTGCTGAGGCGGTGCGTTGTCCTCTCCCACGAGGACGACTGTGCCTACTTCCACGTTCCTCGACTCTCGCGTCCACTTGCTCCTTTGCTGCAGACTGAGCAGGTAGTCCCTGGACCAGTCTGTCCAGAATCGCTGCTTGATTCTTGATGTCAGCTGCCATCTTTTAAGTAGGGCAGCCTGACATCGTCGATTGGCTGCGTTGATGCGAGTGGCAGCGGCACGAGCTTTGCGCCGACCAGCAGATGAGCTGGGGTGAGCACCTCGCCGTCGTTTGGGTTGCTGCTGGGAGCGATGATCGGCCGCGAATTGAGAATGGCCTCCACCTCGACGAGCACCGTTTCCAACTCGTCCTGGCGCAGCACTGCGCTGCCAATTGCCTTGAGCAACAGGCCTTTCGCCGACTTCACCGCTGCTTCCCACAGGCCGCCAAAATGCGGCGCTCGTGGGGGAATGAAAACAAACTCCATTCCCCGTTCCGCAGCATATGTTTGAATCGCAGCTGAATTGGCGCTGAAACTGGCCGCAAAGTCTGCCAGCGTGCGAGCCGCACCCACGAAATTGGTGGCATTGTCGCAGTACAGCTTCCTGACAAGGCCACGTCGACCAATGAACCTAGATAAACACATCAGAAAGGTGGTAGAGGTTAGATCGGTTACAAGCTCTATATGTACAGCCTTAGAAGTGAAGCAGACGAATATGGCAATATACATCTTAACGGGCGCTTTGCCCCGAATCCTCAACGAAACTAAAATTGGACCATAAAAGTCCACTCCGCTGATCTCAAAGGGTCTGTTCGCCCATTATTTGCGACAAAAGCTTCGGCTTATATCGAAAGCAATGCACGCATTTTCTCACCACTGCACTGCACACCTCTCGAGCATTGATCACCCAGATCTGTTGCCGAAGTAATCCCATCAGGACCATTGGATTGGCATGACAGTGCGTGTGATGCAAATGCTCTAAATAGAGTGTGACAAATCGACACTTTTTAGCCAGCAGCAAGGGAACTTGGCATTATGCGCTAATGGCGCTTTCATCAAACGACCTCCTACCCGCACCAACCACAAGACACGCTTGCCATGTTGGTGAGAGTGCAGGAATGGAGCCAGTTTTTGAAGAGCCGGTTGCAAAACTGTGGACTTTTTTAATTTTTCAATTTCTTGAGCGAATTCTGTATGCTGAATCACAGATACTGCTGCAAGAAAGGCGAAACTTAATTCAGAAGCTGAAGGAATCAAAGATTCATGTTTCTGGCTCCTTCCATTGATGAAGCGGAACATGTAAGCGATTATGCGGATCAGCCTTGGAAATGAAGATATAGCTTCTATTAATGGTGTGATGGAATTCACGATCTCCTCAACTGCAACCGTAGTAAAGGCAGCACTACGCCTCTCTAACGACTCCAATTCCTTCGACAGCTTAATATGTGGGTTTGCTGGCCACAATTCTTCTGAATGTTGTAAAAATGACGGTCCGTCAAACCAGATTGAAGATCGAAGTTCTTCAACTGAACATCCCCGAGACACTATGTCCGCCGGGTTGTCTTTGTAGGGACATGACGCCAGGAGACATTGGCTGTCAACTCCTGAATGGTTGCTACCCGATTGGCAACAAATGTGTTCAAGTTTGATGAGTGCATTTGCAGCCAATGAAGAACAACTTCGGAGTCTGACCAAAAAACAACTTTGTCTAATGGACAGTCGAATAATGTCTTTACCGCGCCCCACACGGTAGCTAATAACTCCGCAGCACACAGTTCAAGCCGCGGCACTGATTTCGTTTTCAGTGGGGCTACTTTGGACTTGGCGGTTAGCAACCTGATAGTGATACCCTCAACTGTTTGCACTCGTACGTATAGACAACAGCCGTAGGCTCTTGTTGACGCATCAGCGAAGCCATGGACTTGACAGCCTCTTGCTTTAAGCGTGCCTACGTAACGAGGTATGCACAAAGCATTTAATTCTGAAAAACAGTTGGTCACTGCTTCCAACTCTTGTATCATTTTGGCAGGTAGTTGGTCATCCCATCCAAGCTTATTCAACCACATTTCCTGTATCAGAACCTTTGCACGAGTTACAATCGGACTTAGCAAACCTAAGGGATCGTATAATCGTGCCACAAACGATAGAACGGACCGCTTGGTAGGATTCGAATCTCTTGTAGATTCCATTGTATATTTGAACACGTCAGCCTTCGGATTCCAAATTAATCCCAAGGTTTTTGTGTCTTCGTGATGACCAATGACAATGTTGTCCTCTGCTGATTGAGCTGCAAGTTTCTCACAGCTGGACGACCATTTTGTAAGATGGAAGCCAAACCCTTGAAGAATTGCGTTTAAATCGCGATGCAACAAGCATAACTCCTCAGCGCTGTCTGATCCTGTCAGCAAATCATCGACATAAAAGTCGTGAGTTAAGGACCGAGCTGCAGCTGGGTGAGTGGAAGCATGTAATTCGCTCAGATACTTTAGGCATCGAACTGCCAAAATGGCGCAGCAGCTGTCCCATACGTTACTGTATTTAAGCGAAAAATTTGTAACGGGTCAGTGAGCTTTCTCTCCACACAACAAGTTGAAAGTTGCGCTGGGACTCGTCTAATTCTATTTGACGGTACATTTTTGCTATGTCTGCGGTTGCAGCCCAAGGGCGAAGTCGAAAACGTAGCAACGTTTCCCATAACTGAGGCTGAATGGTCGGACCCACCATGAGTAGATCATTCAGCGACAACTAAGAAGACGATTTGCTAGAGGCATCGAACACTACCCGGAGCTTCGTTGACGAGCTGTGCGGTCTTAGCACGCATTGGTACGGAATGAAGTAATGCGGCTCTCTCGGAATCTGATTATCTGTCGGACTCATATGACCCAAGGCCAAGTACTCCTTCATGAAGTCAATGTACATGGGCCGAATGTCATCTTCTTTGCACATTCTTCTCTCCAGAGCCATGAACCGTCGTTTGGCTATGTCATATGACATACCTAGACTGTGCGGACTAGATTTAAATGGCAACGACACTCTGAGTCGACCCGAGGTGGTTTGGCGAATAGTCTCTATAAAGGACTTCTCGCACAGCTGTTGTTCTGGGGTATACAAATTTGAATCAATTGTATTAGGTTTGTCTTCTAACTCCCAGAACTTTCGAACGATCGAGTCTACATAGATCTCGTCCTTCACAACGCTCATTAAAGTTGAAGAACGGGCGGCTATTTCCTTCGTTCGACAACGACCAGACACTATCCAACCAAAGGCTGTGAGTTGGAGTGTTGGACTGTTGCTAGTTCCCTTTATTCGGCCTTCTCTTAATACATCAAAAAAATATCGGCACCGAGAAGCATATGGCTTGTGGAACTGAGGATCAGCTAACTGCACGCTATCAGGCACAGTGATCTTCTCAGTAAGTTTCTCAGGTTGATACGACGATATGGACCGGAGGATACCAAAATCAGTCATGATTTGTGTGTCGTCGGTTCGTGAGGCTATCGATGTCTGAACACTGTGACTAACGATTGACTCACAGTTAGCAATACCCAATAACTGAATAACCCTTTTTTGTTTCTTAAATTTTAATTGCTTAGCTAACTCCTCAGTGATGAAGTTTACCTGAGAGCCGGAGTCTAAGAGGGCTCTAGTTAACTGATATGATCCTGATTGATCTTTTACTCTGACGACAGCAGTTGCCAGGAGAACTTGGTCAGAGGTGCTACTTGCGTGGTTTACAGCTGAAAACTGTGTCGCAATGGGCCTTGGAGCTACTGGGATAGCCGTTGAGGCAGTCTGAGGAGTCTCCGAAGTGTATCTGTGTAGCATTGAATGATGGGGCTTAGAGCAAACACGACAGTGAGCTGATTTACAAGCGGCTACCGAATGTCCTATTCGCAAGCAGTTTATACAAAGAGGAAAACTCTTTGCGAATTTAAATCGATTCTGGCAGGGTATGGCTGCGAATGATGAACAAGACTGGATATAGTGATCATCAGATTTGCAAAAAACACACTTATTGACTTGGAGCTGACTTGGAAGAGCAACGGCTAATGACGTTTTTCCACCTCTTTTTCCACTGTCATGAGGTGTCTTACGACCTACGCCGCATGCAGAAGAGGCTTCTTCAGCAGTCAAATGCTGATAGCGTCTATTTAATGCAACTTCACAATCATTCCACAATGGAAGTTTGTTGTAGTCCCAGTTCTCTTCCCATCTGGAGCGCGTGCCAGTGTCTACTTTGCTCATTACTAAATGTATTAACATGGCATTGGAAATCTGTTTATCAGAGCCTAGCGATAACAGCGATTCATAAATGGCACGCACCGAATCAATCATTTTGCGCAAAGATGCTGCTGACGGTGCAGACATACTGGGTAGTTCGAACAGCTTGGAGATGCTATTAAAAAATATGAGACATTGGTTGTCATACACTGTTTTTAAAGCCTTTAAAGCTTTCGGGTAATTATCATCTGTTACCTGATAAGCCTTAACAGTAGCCAGTGCTTCTCGATCTAGGCACGACAACAAATGATTAAACTTCTCTATGTTCGACAGAGTTGGGTCATTGTCAACTAAGTTCTCGAACAGACATATAAAGTTTTTGTATTCGGAATACTCTCCACTAAATTTTGGTAATTTAATGTGAGGTAGATTTCTAGTATGTGACACGGAGCTAATCATGGTCGAATTGGCATGACTTTCCGGTTTTGGTTGACTGACACTGTCTCGCTTCATTAGTAGGGCCTTGGTTGTGACACACAACTCCTCTAATGATGATCGAGGCACTAAATCTGAATTAATGTCGTCCAGTTCTTGCTGTATTTTAAACGCGTTTTCTATATATCGGTTTAATATTTCTAATCGACATTCGATTTCAAAGGGCTCTACCGATATTGTGAAGTCTTTTAACGATTTGTTGATACGCGTTATATCGTTTGTAACGTTTTTATAAGCATTCAGCAGGCTTTCAATCCGCGCTGATGATGACTCGTCCATAGACCGATTCTTTCCTCGCTTGCCAGTCATGATTCTCAAAATGTTATTCAATTGAAACCAATTTCAATTAAACCCGAATTATAATGCAAGCGAAGGGATTGCAGAATAATATCCACTGCGTTCGGTCGATGCTCTATGTGTTATACGTTAGCTAGTTGTATATGGGCTGCTACTAACGATTGTAACATATACCTGTAAGTTATTCAGCTAATACAACCACCCACTGTTTGATCGTGAGTGTCGAACCTTCACTCATACACGTTCGATGAGCACAATGAATCACGCAAGTTGGGGCACAGATGCAAGGCCGAACTTCGCAACAGAGGACAACAAGAGCTGGTGAGTGCCGAGCATGCACTCATACACGTTTGATGCACACAACGATCAGCGCAACGGGGAGCGCAAATGCACAATCGAACTTCACAACAGCGGACAACAAAAGCTGGTGAGCGCCGAGCATGCACTCATACAAGTTTGATGCGCACAACGAGAGCGCAACGGGAGCGCAAATGCACAGCCGAACTTCACAACAGCGGACAACAAAAGCTGGTGAGTGCTGAGCATGCACTCATACAAGTTTGATGCGCACAACGAGAGCGCAACGGGGAGCGCAAATGCACAGCCGAACTTCACAACAGCGGACAACAAAAGCTGGTGAGCGCCGTGCATGCACTCATACAAGTTTGATGCGCACAACGGGAGCGCAACGGGGAGCGCAAATGCACAGCCGAACTTCACAACAGCGGACAACAAAAGCTGGTGAGTGCTGAGCATGCACTCATACAAGTTTGATGCGCACAACGAGAGCGCAACGGGGAGCGCAAATGCACAGCCGAACTTCACAACAGCGGACAACAAAAGCTGGTGAGCGTCGAGCATGCACTCATACAAGTTTGATGCGCACAACGAGAGCGCAACGACGACGAAGAGCGGATAGCAACAACAATGTATCAGCGCTCTATCTTCGCAAGCGAGAGCGCACACAACAACGATTGTGCGACCAATAATAGGCAACTAGCGAAGAGTTTAAGAGATCGATTTGAGCACAAAAGGCGGCAAAGCTGTGTGAAACGGTTTCTTATTTTCTTTTCTTTCTTTACACAGAGGCTGAACTCTCTGGCTCCGTTTTGACTCTATGTTCGTCAAATTCGAGAGCAGACAGAGGTCAATGTCTAATTATTTTGACAATATATATGTATGTACAAATAACCAAGTTAAGCATTTATTGATAGGCATATACACATGTTCACAGGTTTACTTGCAGTTAAAATCTGCATGTCTCGAGTGCACTTTATTGAATTTAGAACACTCGGTATATGTACGTATAACACTATGTACTTCCTGATTATTAGTGCAATCCATGTAATCCTCCTGTATGTAATCCACCGATGTCACCTGCTGTTGAAGAGTCCACCCGGGGCGCCAAAAATGTCCTGTCAAAAGGGCTTGGTAATATATACCATAAAAAAAGCAACTTGCGGTCTTCAACCAGCAGCTTGCCGACAACGAAGTCTTTTGAGTACTGAATTTAATGCAACTTCAAACTTAAGCTAGTGGGCAGAGAGCTAGCACAGAGACCCGAACATCTACCGAGAGCACTCCATCCCGCTCTCGTCGCTCTCGTGCTGCTCTTTACAGTGCCCTAATTAATTTGATGCACCTTACAGCCTAAAACCTGACATTATGCCCAGTCAAATGACTGAACACAAACCAAGTTTCACTTCAATATAAATTTAAATTTAGACTTTATGCGCTGCTCTACAAATGCTGCGCTGTGACTATTTTGAGTAAAATTTGGATCAGTTCTGAGTGCAACGGCGGAAGTAACTTAAATTAAAATACAAAGCGTGCAATCACAGGGAGAATAGAAGACAAAACCCAGCACTAGGAAACAAGGAACAACAACAGCGAGGAATATAGAAATATAGGAACGCATAACTGCAATAAGGGGGACATAAGTCAAAAACCAAGAGTCAAATGTCGAAATTTTAATATTTGTGTCCACTGTGCGTTATTAAAATACCCGCAGATCGGTTCTGCACATGCAAGCCCTCGTCGACCATTGTCCCTCAGCGACAGAACTGAGGACGGCCTGAACTGTGTAGTTGTTTTGCCACTCTTGTTGTGTTATGGAATCCGGATCAGACTCGATCTCTTGCCAAAGGGAAACGACCTGCAGCGTTGACATAGCCCATATTCGCCAGCCGCTGCAGTTCTACTTAACAAGCGTTCAGGGTTTCACTTGACATAGCGTATATTCGTCAGCTGCCGTGGAATCATCAACTACTTCTGGATCGTAAACAACGTCAGAACTGCCACGCTAATGTAGTCGATAATCGTCGATCGCGGCAGATCCGAACATCGTGAGTTCGAAGTTCCATGTAAGTTGGTGTAGAATGACCAATTGCCATGGAATCTCGAACGAGTCCGCGAATTGTTAACAAGCCCCTGCGATAGTTTCGCAGTATCTGCTCGCGAGTGAAATTTATTTATTTTATTGCTCGCGAGCTGAGCATTTAAATGTGGGAGTTTAAGTTTGATATCATTAAAACACTAAAATATTTCTCAAATGCAAAATACACACATAGAGGCACATGCGACGCAAGAATATTTTGAGTGAAACGATATGTTTGCTTCGTAAATGAATATGCATCAGTCGTCCAAAGACCTTTTGGCTCATTTTATTTGCTCGCGGTCGAAACGAATGGGAAATGAAAAAAAAAACGGATGTTGTTCGAGCGCGAGCGAGCTGGATGAATAACCGATGATTCCTTCGCTCGCGAGCATTTTCGTCAAATACTCAATAGCTGCGTATTATTTGCTCTGCATAAAACCAAGAAACAAAATTTAGGGACTCTAGCTCCAAAGACGTGGGAAATTTAATTTAATAACAAAAATTTGATTTCACTTTTTAATCGATAACATTAAAGCGGGAATAGTTATTGATTTTTTAAACAATCTCGATCTTTTCGTGCTATATAGAGACCTATATAACAAATTTCAAGTCTCTAGCTCTTATAGGTTCTGAGCTCGACGCAGAGACGCGTTCATACATACGAAGAGATAGACGAACATGGGTAATATCAACTCAGCTCGTAGAGCATCGAGTATAAGTACTCCTCAAGAGTTGCACGAACGAAACAGTTGACTTGATTGGTAAATGTAAAAAAGCTCTTAAATTTATTGGAAAAACTCCACATTTAGGCACGAAACAATAGAAATGCTGTACTGTAACAATTGTAACAAAATTATATATACGTGTTACCGTAAAAAAAATTGTTCTCTTACCTTACACATTGCTTCCAAAGATTTTTTGATTTCCTCTATTACAGTAGTTAAAATCAATAAAGTAGATTCAATCTAATAAAGGTAAAGATGTAAGAACTACAGAAGTTGATTAATAGCAAAAATTCTTACCTCTGGTACAAGATAATTCACCAACTCTTCCTTCTCATCAATATTTAGTCCTATAAATATTTCCAGAGTATTCCGTAGTATTTGCAGTACTTGCGACATAAATATTGGTATGCGAGTTCTCACGAATTTTATGATTTCATTTTTCTGATAACGAGACAGGTGAGTAGCCTCTTTTATAAAGATTTTACAAAATTGCAACACTTTAGCGCAGCCTTTAGAAGAAAAATAGTTGGAAAGCATGGCATTAGACAATTTAATATTACTTTAAGGCAACTTTTGAAACTATTTCACTAACCATATGGCTAGAGATTAATTATAGACAAAAACAAGTAAGAAAACTCTAGTCGAGGCCGCTTGACTAGGGTATACCCTGAACCCTGCGAAAACCGTTATTCCGTGCATTATCCGTTTCTTTTATTTACATATATATATGTATTTTATTTACAAGCAACACATACACGCACAGGCGCACGCTCACATAAGCGCAAGTCGCTACGTCAGCTGTTGTTTGTCTGCTACTTGCATGTCAATGTTATGGGAAATTAAATGTTTAATAACTTTTTTCTAGAACAACGATTTTGATCAAACTTGTTGAGCGTGATCATGTCATCCATATGTATGTATGTGCCAAAGCACAAGTCTCTAGCATTTAATATGCGGGACTTACAAATTTGAGGCAAAGGGGGCGTGGCACCCAAAATTTAATAAAAACCGAAATTGCGTAAGGTCCAAGTAACACCAAATGCAAAATTTGAAGACTCTAGCAAGAAAGATGAATTAGATAGAGTTTTATAACTAAATTTAGGTCTTCGTTTTTAATGGATAACATTAATTCGATAACATAGTTATCGAATTTCTGAAACTCGATTTGCCCTATACAGGGACTTACAAAAAAAATTTGAAGTCTCTAGCTATTGTAGGTTATGAGAACGAAGCTTTCATACATACGGACAGACAGACGGATGTATGTACAGACAGACAGCTGTACGGCTGACGGACATGACTATATCGACTCAGGTCGCCTCCCTGATCAAGAATATATTTATTTTATATGGTCTGCCACGCTTCCTCTCTGTTACATACATTTTAACGAATTCATTATACCACTTTTCCACTGTAATATATAAGTCAACACATAAGGATTGGCCATAAACAATTACAATAGAATCCGGGTATAGCGACTCCGCTTATAACGTTTGTCCGGTCATTTCGACGAGAATTTAATGACTTGGTTGGTCCCCATACAAACTTATATGAAAGAGCCTCCGCTTAGTACGTTTCCGCTTTTAGCGGCAAACCGCTTATACAGACGATATTTTCCGTAATTTAACCGGATATTGCGACGTTTTGAAAGAAAAATTCAGCGAAAGAGAGCCAAAAAAGTTAAGATTCAATCGATGCTGATAAAAAAAAAATTTCTTGCTTTCGGTTAGAGCGTCTTCCGGGTATACCGACGTAAAATCTTCGGTCCCTTGAGTATCGTTATATCCGGATTCTACTGTATATAAGAATCCTACATAAAGCATCCCATCACCAGAGCGAATAATTCGCAGCGACAGCGGCGAGAATAAAAAGCGTTAAAATTTCCGCGTCCAAATCGCTAGATTGATCACACTGTGACGATTTTTTTTCGCGGCTTTAGTTTGATATTCGCTAGCATTAGTGAACATATGACGCCAAATATTGCGCGAAGGCATGAATAAAGACATCGCGCATAACAAACTGCTGTTCGAAACGTCACAAATATTGAATTTTTAGACTTTTTCACGAAGTGTAAAAAGTATATTGGCTTTGTGCAATGTCCGTCATGCTGTCCGTCCGTCTGTCAGTCTGTCCGTATGAACGCAAACCATTTCCACGTTATTGAAGCTAGAGACTTGAAATTTGAAATATATACTCGTGTATGCCCTCGTCAGATAAAGTGTAAAGATTTTCCCGATACGCCCACTATGGGCGTGGCAAATCGGAAAATGCATTTTCCTGTATCTCAGAAACACTACTTCTAGAAGGGCTAGAGAGTTGAGATTTTAAGTTACTGGGGACCTCCTCTACCGATTCCCCAAAAATTTTTGTTACGTCTCAAAAGGGGCGTGACTTACAGAAAAATACCCTGTAATTTTCGCATTTTTCGAATGTAAGCATCCAAACTTTACAGTTATATTCCTGAACACACACTCTATGCACATGCAAAAATTATGTCTGAAATATTTGCAGTTTCTGAGCCAATAACGCGCCACATAATGACTTTGTGACCTTTGACCTTGTCTTTTGATTTGCCAAATTATATATATATGTTTGAAAAGAATATTTTATTAATACAAAATAACTAAATTAAGAAAATAAAACAAAAATATCAACAAGACCGCACCAGGGTTCGAGCCCACACCTCTACGCTCGCCAACAAACTTCTATCACATTTTCAGAGTTGCCACCTCTCTCATTTTGAGAGATGCCATCTCTCTCGATTTAGGTGCGTGTTTTTACTAAGGTAAGGGTTCTAAGCTACTAACCAAATTGAAACTGTCTGGCCACCTCCTATGAGAATTTTTAATCTGCAGCTAATTTGAGCGGCGACAGTTTTAAGATTAATTAAAAAATATAATGTGATGTGTGCCGCTGTGGACGTGAAAAAGTATTTCGCTGTCGGTTGCGTCCGACTGCAACGTTCTTACTTGTTTATAAATTATTTTTTAAGAAAAGTGAATGATTATGAGTTAAAAGCTGCTTCTCTTATTATATTATTATTAATATATTGTATTTAATGCCAAAATAAAGTAATTTAACAAGTTACATTTAAAATTCAACACACGCATCACGTGTGACGTCATCAGCGCAGAACACAAACAAAATTTTGTGCCATCATAATTTTATCGTTCTTGGCGGCAAACGAAAAAAACGCTGCATGCTAGTTAAGATTAGCTCTTAACCAATTTATATCATAATTACGTTTTGTTGAAGACGTAAAGAAATAAAGTCACGCTACTCCGGTGATAAGCCATTAAATCAATTCTTATTAATCATATAGATTGCTGAGCCACAAGGCCAGCAATCTGAGAGTAAAGTTAACTCTCCAACCCAATCTTCGTAACTCTATCGAGCGACACAGCTGAACCAGAAATCTACGCCGCTACGCATCGGAGCAGCATCACCTAAATCGAGAATCGCCACGACTGCATAATTGCCGCCCAACTCTTTATGATTCACAATTATAATCGGTCCATAGGACAGTATATAGTCACATATATCACGTAAGTTCATTTTAAAAAGTTTTTAAACCATTCATAACCAGTAAGAAAACTCTAGTCGAGACCTGCGAAAAACCGTTATTTCTATAAACTATTTCTAACATTATCCGTTTCTTTTATATGTGCATATGTATTTACGTACATTACAATCAACATATACACACACACAGACGTACGCGCAAGCACACGCTCTGTTTAAAGAAATTATTCATTATACCCATTGAAAATGGGAAATCAGGGTATAATGGTTTTGTGAATATGTATGTAACAGGCAGAAGGAGGCGTGGCAGACCCCATAAAGTATATATATTCTTGATCAGGGAGAGAAGCCGAGTCGATTTAGCCCTGTCCGTCTGTCTGTCTGTCCGTCCGTCCGTCTGCCCGTCTGTCCGTATGTTTGAACGCGTCGATCTCAGAAGATATAAGAGCTAGAGACTTCAAATTTTTTTTGGAAGTTCGTGTATATCACGATTCGATCGAGTTTGTCAAATATTCGATAACTATCATCGTTTTTATGTTATCGATTAAAAACCAATATCTTCATTTAGTTATAAAACTCTATTAAATTCATCTTTATAGTTAGAGTCTTCAAATTTTGCATTCAGTGTTATTTGAGCCTTCTGCAATTTCGGTTTTTGTTAAATTTTGGATGCCACGCCCTCAAATTGCCCCTTCGCCTCAAATTGCTAAACCACGTATTTCAAGTACTAGAGACTTGCGCTTTGGCACATACACACATATGAATGTCATGATCACGCCCAACAAATTTGATCAAAATCGTTCGTCTAGAAAAAATGTTATTAAACATTTAATATCTCATATTTTCGGCCTCTTGCAGCAGCAGCAGCGAAGCTGATGAGTCATAATGCACAGTTAGCAGATTGTGTGCTTGTGCGTGCGTCTGTGTGTGTTCTTGTGCGTGCGTCTGTATGTGTGTATGTATTGCTTGCTACATATGTATGTACATATAAAAGTAACGGAGAATGTTAGCGGCTCTTAGCAATCGCAGTTCTTCGCAGGGTTCAGGGGATCTCTTAGTCGAGTAGTCTCGACTAGAGCACTCTTACTTGTTTTAAACTTTTGTTTTGTAGATGGACTTTCTTAATCAAACTTTTAAAGCACGATTGTCATTCATATGCGTGTATTTGACAAAGCAAAAGTCTTTATTATTTGAAATATGTGGTTTGCAAATTTAGGGCGAAGGGGCGTGGAATTTGAATTATAATTTCGCTTTTTAATCGATAATATTTAAACGGATCTGCGCGAGTTACCAACCCAACACCGCACACCCTTTTCTTCCTCTACACCAACGCAGACTCAAGCGACGAGACTGCGTTCTTAGAATAATTTATATACATAGATCTAAGAAAAGACATAAGAAATAAATCAGTAGAGAACAAACATACAAACTGATCAGACGTTCTTCATTTCAAGACGGTTCTGCATATATGTATAACATACATAAGTGAAATTATAGTTCAACAAGAAACACAAAACGTAACGGAAGTACGTAAAATCTTGAAAAGGCAAACAATCAATACAAACCAAGAAGACAACACACTCGTAGAAACTACATTTGCAACACACAAACTGCCCGAAACAATCAAAATTGGCTTCGAATCAGTCCGTGTAAAACCTTATAACCCTCTTCCATTGCGCTGCAAAAACTGTCTACGTTTTGGAAACCGAACTACCATCTGCAAAAGTCTTGAAACTTGCAAAAACTGCTCCGATAGCAAACACACCAGCGAAGGGTAGCAATGCAAAAACACTAAATCTGCATTTATTGTAAACATAACCCAGAAATTAATCACCAACTTAACCCACTTGATCGCAAATGCCTTACATTCCTCAAACGACAAGAACTGACAGCAATAAAAATAACCGAAAAAGTAGATTACAAAACTGCAACTGACATATACTACAAAAGACATAACCAACAACTGAGTAACACCTGTGCTAAAATTCTTGCTCAGCCAATAACACAAACATCACACCACCCAACGTCCAATACACGCACACACAAATCAACACGATAGAACAACCTACGGTCAAACCCCTGAGTCAGAACTCAACTGAAGTACAACCAGCCACAACCCGATTAACCGGTGCAATATCCAAGACGCACCAAAAAACACATCAACAACATCAAACCACAACAGGAAACACGAAAACTGATGGTGACATGTTCAATATGCGATTTTGATCAAACTTGTTGGGCGTGATCATATCTCTCGTATGTGTGTATGTGCCAAAGCACAAGTCTCTAATACTTGAAATACGTGTTTCACAATTTTGAGTCGATAGGGGCCTGGCATCCATATTTAACAAAAATCCAAATTGTAACGAACCTTCGGTTATACCCGAGTTTAAGCCGGGCCATACTCAGCCGTCTGTGGGTTCGTGTCAACAAATTTATTTGGTGAGCACCTGGCTATAAAGAATAAGTCTGGATTTGTAAATTTAAATATATACAATGGTTTATTATAGAGTATAAATACAGCATAGTTCTGGTAGCAGAGCAAGGTATTGGCTTAGGCTATGGCTGAGCACATTTACACACACAAGATCCGCACTGTAATCTAACCTTGCGGCCACGAACGGCATTTCGGCAAGGGGTGCGTGATCATCGAAGTGAGTGCGACGCGAGTAAATCACTGAATCGGCAAAAGCGAGCGAGACGTCCCATCGCTCGCCTTCGACCCTTGCCAGTCGCGAGGGTTGCTCTTACCGTACTCGCGTCGATGAGTGGAACACTATATGCCTGCACGCGAACCCATTTAAATATACAGCAAATACATGCAATTACATAGGGTGAGGCGTGCCTTCATATAATGCTCCTCACAAGATGAATTAGATAGAATTTTATAACTAAATAACGATATCGGGCTTTAATCGATAACATTAAAACTATGACAGTTATCGATTACTTGAAGCAAACTCGATCTTTTCTGCTACACACGAATCTCCAAAGAAGTCTCTAGCTCTTATGCGTTCTGAGATCGACGCGTTCAAACATACGAACGACGGACGGACAGATGGAAAGGGCTAAATCGTACCTGACCTCGCATCCTTGGTACAGCCGATGACCTCGTTCCTTAAGAAAGTTGTCAAGTGGAAGTGGGACAGGGAACAATATGAGGCGCTGTACAGGGTCAAGGACAATTCGACGATCAAGCTCGCCCGTATTTCTAAGTTTGTGTTACAGAGCGACGCCAGCGATTATGGGATGGGAGCCGTGCTAACACAAATAGTGGAGGGAAAGGACCGGGTGATAGCGTACGATAGCCAAAGGTTGTTACGGACCGAGATAATCTATTCGGCAACCGAGAAGGAGTGCCTGGCCACCGTGTGGGTGATTAGGATGATGCGTTGCTACGTGGAAGCCCCACGGGAAGGATTGCTCGGTGGGCATTGGAATTGCAGCAATTCCAGTTCGATGTCCAGTATCGACGCGGTAAGTTGAATGTGGGGGCCGATGCCCTTTCGAAGCAACCTGTAGAGGTCTGCGGATTGAGGATCGCACGAGAGCCACAAAAGTTTTCCGACTATGTCGAGGAAAAAGGACAGCTATATATAGGAACCTGAGGCATCAGACTGAGAAAGAGGACTACATCCAGTGGAAGAATAAGAAAAAAGAGAGAGGAAAAATCGTAAGTCAAAATAAGAACAAGATGGAATAAATAAAGTGTGTATTTTATTTCACAATTAAAGTGCTAATAAAACTAACCTGACGCCCCTCCCCCGAGGGAGGGTAGTGTCTACACTAAACTGTCGGTGGAAGCCCCAACGCCAGGAGCCGACGACACGTGTGTGTTCCCCACGTCCGCCTGTCGCCCCCGGTATTCCCGTGCGAACCACGCAAACGACCGGCTGTATTTTCCTCTCGCTGCCCCGTGGGTTCCGGCACTTTACAAATTTCCTTGCAAGTTACCCTGGGCCAGACTGAGTCTGCCCTAGCTGCAAAATCACACCATTACAATGTATACCAATTTTATGGGAAACAAGTAAGAACGTTGCAGTTGCAACACCCCGCAGGTTCATCATATTATATTTTAAAATTAGTAACAATATAAAACTTTGAGAGATATAAGCTGATATTAGTTGCCACGCCCTAATGGGCGTAGATATATCCGCCATTACTTTTCGATTTTGGGATGTTAACTCGAGAATATATACCAAGTTTCAAATCACCAGCATCAGTAGTGCTCAAAATATAACAGAATTAGTAAAATCACTATATATTCAGATCCCATTTGGCACGTGCCAAATTTGGGCATTCTAGCTTTAAAACAGTAGAAGACACAGTTTGACCCGATTTGCCACGCCCCCAATGGGCGATATGGCGATATGGCGATATGGATATATCCGCCATAGCTTTTTGATCTTGGGATGTCGACGTGAGTGTTCATTCCAAAACTTTCTAGCCATTCTTGAAGTAGTGTTTCTGAGATACAGGAAAATGCATTTTCCGTTTTTCCACGCTTCTAGTGGAGGTATCGGGAAAATATTGACACTTTATCAGACGAGAGTATACGTATATTCCAAATTTTACGTCTCTGGCTTCAATAGCGTGAAAATGGTTTGCGTTCATGCGGACAGACTGACAGACGGACGAATAGCATGACGGACATTGCACAAAACCAATATACTTATTTCACAAGTCTCTACTATATGAAATATGGGTTTTACAAATTTTAGGCGAAAAGGGAGTGGCATCCAAAATTTTATACAAAACGAAATTGTGCAAGGCTCAAATAACACTAAGTGCAAAATTTAGATAGACAAATTAGTTAGTATATTATAACTCAATTTTGGGTTTCGCTCCTAATCGATATCATTAAAATGAAAATAGTAATCGATTTTTTGATATAAAGTCGATATGCGCGGACCATACCTACAAAACTTAAAAAAAGTTAAGTCTCTTGAAGGTTCTGAGATTGGCGCGTTCATACAGACGGACAAACGGACAGACAGACAGATTATTGTTTTTATCAATTCAAGCATTGTTTTTAGCTATTTCTTTCCAATTTTTGCTCTTATAAGGGACCACACATTTTCAATAGGATTAAGGTCAGGACTGTTTCCTAGCCAATCCATGGACTTTTACCTAATTCTTCCTTTAAAATTGATACCTATGGTTTGTGAAAAGTTAAAATTTATGAATAAAATGATCAGAAATTAATTAAAATTAAATCGTTAAAAACCATTAACGGAACGCGGCAGCCAGCGGGTCCATTTTATTTAATTTAGACTCATCCGAAAATATTATTCTTGACCAATCGGTTTGACCCCAATTTTGCTTAGTTTTAGCCCAATTTCATCGAGTTGCCCTCATTAGCTGGGTGAGAAGAGATTTTTAGCTGGTGTCCTCGCCATTAAAACCATCTCCTTGAGCCGACGTTGAATAGTTCGAGCTGAAATATCTTCAGCAAATTTTTTCTGCACTTCAAAAGCAATTTGTACAGCCCATGCGTTTTAAGCGCTATTTCATGATTGGTCCCATTTTGTCCAGGATATACGATAATTTTTGCTTTTTCAACAAGGGTCATCTGTTTTCCGTTAACCATGATTTCTAACGTTCGCCTAGATTAACCTCTGCAAAATAAAATTTTAGCAACTGACACTCCAAAAGGTACATGAAGCGAAGAAAACAATCGCGGGGACTCCCAAAAATTAAGATTAGGACACACAAGACTTACACAACAACACCACATTAACCCTCACCTCACACAACCATGCCCCAACTGCCATACAACAGATCTAAATATTAAACATATCCTCAAAAACTGTCCCTCAACCTCTCTCCTTAAAACCCAAATCTTCAAAAACTTATGCCCTATAACGATCCTCGCAAACCCAACCCCAAAAGACATTCCGAAAACAAGTAAGAGTGCTCTAGTCGAGACTACTCGACTAGAAGATCCCCTGAACACTGCGAAGAATCACTATCCCCTAGTCGAGACTGCTCAACTAGAAGAACCCCTGAATTTTGATTTTGATCAAACTTGTTGGGCGTGATCATGTCATTCATATGTGTATATATGCCACAGCACAGGTCTCTAGTATTTGAAATACGTGTTTTACAAATGTATGGCGAAGGAGCGCGGCATCCACAATTGAACAAACCCATAAATTTGATAAGGCTTACATAACACTAAGAGCAAATTGGAAGTCTCTGGCTGCCTTCTTTACAGCCAGAGACTTGCAATTTTGCTCTTATATAGAATTATATAACTGAGTGTCGATTTCGATTTTAATCGATAGCATTAAAATGAAAATAGTTATCGATTTTTTTAACAAACTCGATCTTTTCGTGCTATACAGGAACCTACTTAAATTTAATAATAATTTCAAGTCTCTATCTCTTATAGGTTCTGAGATCGACGCGTGCACACATACGGACAGACGGACATGGCTAAATCAACTCGGCTTGTCTCCTGATCAAGAACATATATACCTTATGGGGTCTGCCATGCCTCCTTCTGCCTTTTTCAACAAAACTATTATACACTGATTTCCTATTTTCAATGGGTTCAGAGGATAAAAATGCTCGTTTCACCTAAGTACCTAAGTAAGCAGAAATACCAGTGCGAGCGCATTTAAATGTGGGAGTTTAAGTGTGATATCATTAAAACACTAAAATATTTTGTAAATGTAAGATACATATTTGCATGCGACTTACGAATATTTTGTGTACTTTAAGTAACCGAAACGAATGAGGAACGAAAAATCGGAGTTTTTTCCCGTCGCTCGCGAGCATTTTCGTCAAATACTCAGTAAAGACTCTTATTTGACGACATCGCAAAATACTCAACTGTTATTTGCGAGCTCTGTATAAAATACATAAAACTAAAAGCAAAATTTGATGACTTTAGTTAGAAAGATGAATTAGATAGAATTTCATAACAGAATTTCGAACTACTTCAATCATTGGTTTCGACAATTTCCACTTGCAGCTAAAGTTTCGTTCGCATAGAGGCACATAAATGCTTATACATGTGAGCTGTTGTAACGGTAAGTACTGAAAGTGTGTGTGCATGATTGTTGCAAACACATATTCTTCATATGTGCCTCACACTTCTATACCCTTTCCATAAATAATAACGGAAATGTTAACATTTTGCATGAGCATGGCAAATCCTTTCAGGGTTTGGTATGCTCTATTATTATTATAATTTCAATTTTTATCTGCTGATGCTGCTGAGTTCTTACTTATATTTATTTAAGAGAGAAGAGAGCAGATAATATGAATATATGAGAGAGGAGATCAGAAAATAAGCATACATGGTTGCATAGAAGGGCTTTATATACAAATGGACCATTATATTTGAGATCGCGTTCATACATACGAACAGACGGACAGGGCTTGTCTCCTGATCAAGAATATATATACTTTATGGGGTCTGCCACGGGTCAACAAAACATTATTCCCTGATTTCCCATACCAAAATCATATTACTAATCGCACAATAGCTTTCTTTATTTGTTCTCTACAGGATTCAATTCTATTCTGTTAATATTGGGAATAGAACAGCGTCGAATTATCGACTATTCGCATTCAAGTACATTCCCATAATAGACGGAAACGTATTGATAATGGAGCAAAGGGGCTAATTAAAATACTCGAGCAACTTGACGAAATTCAATGCCATGCTAGATGAAACTGCAAAGTTAACAGAATTATTTCCACAGTCGCATATACGAAAATTGTTGTACACCATAGAATGGCCAGAAGCCTAGATTTCCTAGGTTCAGCATTAAAGAACATATCACGCATGCCAGATGTCTCCGACTTCGAAAAGGTTAAGTGATCCGGATTCCGGATCGATGTAAATAACAAACAATTAATTATAAACTCAGACGTAAAGGCAAATTAATGGGCTAACTGATGTAGTGAATAAAATAATAGAAGCTAAAAATAACGATTTAGTTGACACACAGAATTTGAATCCTACATAACATTAATACTTTGTCATTTGCTATAAACAGAATCTGAGAGTAAAGTTAACTCTCCAACCTAATCTTCGTAACTCTATCGAGCTACGCATCGGGGGACCATCACTTAAATTACAAAATTTATATGTAAAATAAGCATAGCATTTTTGAAATATCGACTCTTCGCAGGACTCAGAGCATATCCTACTCAAGCAGTCCCAAATAGGGCATTCTGAAAAATGAAACAAAGCGCTTCATTCCTGTATCTAATTTCTATGTCGAATTGCTGTAACTCAAGTGACCATCTGATAGAATTGAGTTACTTCAGAGTCATGTGGTCTGTTACCATCAAAACAAGGTAGTTGTACAATGCATTTGTAGCTTCCAGATGCTCAAGTGGCGACTGGAGTCCATGGATGCTTGCAGCTGTGTCCATCGTGAGGGAATGAGGAATCCTTTCCTCGCTCGCGGTGACCCGCTTGCCAAGCCTCAGCATTACATCCAAGGTGCCTGCTAAGCTTACTCTGAGCTCGACACCGTTTCACAGAAAGTCGTTTGTCTTTGGATAATGTATGTGTTTGTGCAAACAAATGTATACAAAAGCACCTACGATAAATGATTAGTCAATAATTTTATGATTTAAGCTGGTATATATTCTCCTTGTTTTCCAAATTTACAATTCAATTGTGTTACAGCGTGTTTTAATGCCCTGCATGTGCTACTCCAGTCAACTCTTAACGCTCTATTCAGCCATATTTAAGTCCTTGTTGGTGGCAGCTAATGATCCTGTTGTTATCTTTTGACATTCACACGATGCGCTTTTTCAGTTGAACTCCTTGACATCGGATCTTTTTGGCTGATCACTTTACTCGCCTTGTCTCTCGGCACATTCCCATTCAATTTCATGTTCACTTGTATAATATTCTTCAATGACCAGTGCTGAGGTCCAGGCGCATATTTATAGCGTAGGAAGCGGGGCGAGTTTGCCGCTCGTGCCCAATCTAACTATCTCCTTTTTAATGTTATGGATTGATTTTCAGTTGTAAAACTATATTAAAAACATCTTTTTAGCTATTAAATCTACAAATTTTGCTTTTAGTTTGGGTTTTATACAATTTTAATGTTTGTTAAATTTTAGGTATCGCTTCTAAATTTCACCAACTATTAAAATTGAAAGTAAATTGCAAATAAGGCCAATATATGAATGAGTTTTTCTAAATTGGATCAAAAATTAATAAAATATATAAAATCCATTAAGTCACACAGAAGAAAAACTGCATGCAACCGCCTGAAAGCTCCCCGATTGCTACAATCGCATTTGTATCACAGCAGATCCATGAAATAACTATTTATGGACTGTAGCAAATAGTACCACGGATACTCTTTAATGAACTCCATGGAGTGGAGACAGGCTAAGTTCAAAATATTTTTCTTCTTTTTTTTTCAAACATTTCGCCAAATAATTTCTGTTGGCTTCGCACCAGATTTTTGCAGATGATGTCTCACTTAAGGCGTTACACCCTTTTCCATCCACCATCGGTAGTTGGAAATTATGCTCAACGGTGATCTTTACCATCGTTACCAACGAAAATCTCTGTCGACTTTAATTGGTTTATTTTTTGCTTTTCCTCTTCGATAAATACTTGCGTTGTCTCCTTTTTAAATTAGAATCAAACTGGCCAACAGGAACGTGTTGACGGTCTGGGGTTCTTCCAAATTATTCCGTTTTGTGCTTTTGAAATTAGTTGGAGAGGTACATAGGAAGTTACAAACAAGCTCTTATCTTTAGAATCGTTACTGGAAAAGTTTTGCTTATATTCGCTATGACCCGTACTTCCATCAAATTCCCATTTACTTATTAAGATTACATTTGATGATATGTGTAGCCGGTATTCTCTATCTCTTGCTGTACAACTGTGATTACTTTTTGTAATTTTTCAGCATTAGAACCTTTTTTTGGGCACCATATATTCGAATTTTCTTTTTCGAAAGTTACCAACAAAAAATTAAAACAAGTACGAAAACCCTAGTCGAGACCGCCCTGAACCCTGCGCGGAACCCCTAACTCAAGCAATCTCCGTTTCTTGTATATACACATGTATATGTATGTACAATACAAGCAACACATAAACACACGCATTGGCGCACGCACACACACGTCCAAGTCGCTGCGTCAGCTTTGCTTGAGCTGCTAAATGTATGAAAATATTATCGGAAATTTAATGCTTAATAATTTTTTTTGTAGACAAACGTTATTGATCAAACTTGTTGAGAGTAATCATATCATTCATCTGTGTGTTTTGCCAAAGCAAAAGTCTCTAGTATTTGATATAAGTGATGTACAAATTTGAGGCGTGATATCCAAAATTTAACCAAATCCGAAATTGTATAAGACTCAAATAACATTAAAAGCAAAATTTGAGGGCTCTAGCTAGAAAGATTAATTATATAGAATTATATAACTCAGTATCGATTTCGTTTTAAATCGATAACATTAAAAGTAAGACAGTATTCGATTTGTTTTTAACAAACTTGATCTTTTCATGCTATACAGGAATCTACATAAAAATTTCAAGATCTAGCTCTTATAGGTTCTGAGATCGACGCGGTCATACATACGGACAGATGGACATTACTATATCAACTCGGCTTGTCTCCCTGATCAAGAAAAATATACTTTATGGCGTCTGCCATGCCTCCTCCTGCCTATTTTAACAAAACCAACATATATGTACACAAAGACAACCACACAGCACAATAAGAGGCGAAACAGAGGCTCCGTTGGGCACATCTGACCTTGAAAAAATTTAACAGCGTGTTAGTATATTTAATATTACACGCACATCCGCTAATTTCTGCAACAAACTGAAGCACTTGTATTACCTTAAGAATCAGATTAATAAAATGGAATGAAAATCCACACATGAACTAACCACATTGAATTAAGGTTTGTTTTGATGAAAACTTACAATGAGTTGCAGCTTTGTCATACTTACTTGTTATACCCGAAACCCATTGAAAATGGGAAATCAGGGAAGGAAGGATGATAAATATATTGAAGACTATATTAGTACTTGAAGACAGTCTCACCTATTGCACATTCTCGAAGTCCATTTTGAAACGTTGCGTATAGTAGTGCTGGTGTGTAAGATATTGTCACAGGATCAAGGTACTGTATTACACGGTTAAGTAAATTGTGCAGATCCATTGTTATATTTACGACCACTTTTAGTTATCATATAGAAATTTTAGTGTTTAAAGAAAAATATGGGGTTACGAAGGTTAGACTCACATTTTTTAAGTTGCAGTAAACGCAGGTACGTGCGCGATGGTGCCACCAGCTTTGTTAGAGAAGGTTGTGATTCGCAAAAATTGATCAGCTTCTCACAAACATCTTCATCCAGTTCAGGTAGTAAAGATTCTGTGTAAAGCCAATGCAAGATCGGGTTTAACAGAAATGTGGGTAGATTGATGAGGACTCAACCGGTGTTAGTGGTGAGGGCGGAGGCGTGTCTATTGAATTAGCAAACGGTGACGGACTGCGCACTCGATATGGGGATAGTGGCGGTCGACGTGTATTACATACAGTCAGATTTGCGGCACCACCTCCGCTTTGGAGAATAGACGACGACATTGGTTGTAACACCAAATCATGACAAAAATTAAAAATATTTGTTGATTCTATTTGACATGTCTCCAGATGCGAATCCGAATGCGAAGTAGGTGGAAATCGTCGCATACCACCTTGCATCGTATCTTTATCATTACCATTGCTTATACAGTTATCACTGCCACCAAAATAATGCAAACGCTGCGTCTCTAATCTTGTAGTTGGCGCTAAAAGTTGAAAATTGCACATTGGCTGCATATATATGGCGGATAAGTTAGTTTCTCGTAAATTTTTGTTCGCTCTTTGCCAGCATCAACAATAGCTATCGATATATTTATAGGATTATGAGTTGGTTTATTTGTCGGAAAATGCAAAGGCTGTACGTTTTGAGATGTTAATAGCAGGGTATTGTTAGCACACATACTACAATCAAATCCGTTAAGACGCAGTATAGAGGAATGGAGAGCATATTCTAATCCTGTATAACTTTTAACTAATACATCGCTAAAATAAGGGTCCAACAATGCTTCACCAAAGCTGAATTGCCTTTCTTGACCGTTTGCTGGATCGTCCTTAAGTCTCTTGCATTCAACTGAATACCAGTTTTCACAATTAAGTATTAGGAAATCAGTTGGCAGTAACGTACTGGTCTATAGATATTGTACATAGATAAAAACCTTAAGTAATTGAATTATTCAATTTAAACGTCAAACTACTTACACTGAATTCAATACTGTGGCCAGCAAAAGCAGCAAAGACGAGACGAGGATTAGCTTCGTGTACATCAAACGTTTCACAACTAAATAAAATATTGGCAGAATCGTTGCAAGTGCAGCTGTCAGTTATTTCAGGGAGTGGACTGACCAAATCATTATACCACGTAATGTCACTGGTATCGTCTAAGCGGAATTTGATTCTAGGCAAGTAATGTATTAGATTATATTTGCAAGTGTATAAAAATACTCACCCTTCTAGTCCCGAAACCTCACGTTTGCCTTCGAATGTACATGAAATTATCTGCGTCGTGGATAAAGTTAATTTCTTAAAACTTTGCGATCATTAATTCGAAATAAATCACCTCCCATGTTCCTAGAAAAGTGTGCTCCAGCGGCATATTAATATTAATATTAATATTTGTGCTCATGCTCTAAGCGGACCTCTGAAGAATTTATTTCATGAACTTGCGCCACACCTAGTGCCAATATTTTCTGGCATATCACTATGAACCTACATACATGTGTACATGCAAACTTCCAATATTTACGTACTCAACATCTGTACTGTATAATGTATACTCCTTGGCTTTAAATATATTTTTGATTTACTTATGTATATAGTGACTATTTTGTGTAATTAAAATTTTTTACTGTTTCACCGCTAGTAACTGATGAGACATAGAAGTCATATAATGTAATTTCTGTACTTTTGCGCATGTTCCATACAAATATATATGTATGTACATATGTATGTATGAGTATAGAATGTGTATGCATGTATGTATATCGAATGTACTTATCTCTCTTCGCTGTAGGTAAGAGATTTTTGTATGTACATACATATGTTACTGGGTTTTATTTAGACATCTCTAACAAAAATGCACAACATATGTATATAAAAACTTCACTCCACTAAGATCTATTAAAAGCTATGTTTTAAATCGGGTCAAACTGTATCTTCTACAGTTTTAAAGCTAGAATACCCAAATTTAGCATTTGTGAGCTTATATCTCTTAAAGTTTTAGTGCTAGAAGCTTTAAAATTGGGTGTTAAAATACTGGTGGCCTCTACTATCGATTCCCCAAAA
>CAUIUS010000233.1:0-24807 GCA_961210405.1 Drosophila mercatorum | reverse complement strand
CCATTATATTGAGCAATTACTAAAATATGTTCAATTAACATTGTTTTATACAACCTCAACTCATATGGGACTACCCCTGAATTTAAGCATATTAATTAGGGGAGGAAAGAAACTAACAAGGATTTTCTTAGTAGCGGCGAGCGAAAAGAAATCAGTTCAGCACTAAGTCACTTTGCCTATATGGCAAATGTGATACAGTGTATGGAACATCAATATTCTAGTATGAGAAATTAACGATTTAAGTCCTTCTTAAATGAGGCCATTTACCCATAGAGGTGCCAGGCCCGTATAACGTTAATGATTATTAGATGGTGTTTCCAAAGAGTCGTGTTGCTTGATAGTGCAGCACTAAGTGGGTGAGTAAACTCCATCTAAAACTAAATATAACCATGAGACCGATAGTAAACAAGTACCGTGAGGGAAAGTTGAAAAGAACTCTGAATAGAGAGTTAAATAGTACGTGAAACTGCTTAGAGGTTAAGCCCGATGAACCTGAATATCCGTTATGGAAAATTCATCATTAGAATTGTAGTATTTAAACAATATTATAATAATAGTGTGCATTTTTTCCATATAAGGACATTGTAATCTATTAGCATATTAATTTATCATACAATTATGTCATTTTTTTTTTCAATTAGAGTGCTTGCATTTTAACATGAAATAATAGTTATAACTTTGATAAAGTGCTGATAGATTTATAAGATTACAGTGCGTTAATTTTTCGGAATTATATAATGGCATGATTATCATTGATTATTGTTTATTATATGCACTTGTATGATTAACAATGCGAAAGATTCAGGATACCTTCGGGACCCGTCTTGAAACACGGACCAAGGAGTCTAACATATGTGCAAGTTATTGGGATATAAACCTAATAGCGTAATTAACTTGACTATTAATGGGATTAGTTTTTTAACTATTTATAGTTGATTAACACAATCCCGGGGCGTTCTATATAGTTATGTATAATGATATTTATATTATTTATTCCTCTAACTAGAACGTACCTTGAGCATATATGCTGTGACCCGAAAGATGGTGAACTATACTTGATCAGGTTGAAGTCAGGGAAACCCTGATGGAAGACCGAAACAGTTCTGACGTGCAATCGGATTGTCAGAATTGAGTATAGGGGCGAAAGACCAATCGAACCATCTAGTAGCTGGTTCCTTCCGGAAGTTTCCCTCAGGATAGCTGGTGCATTTAAATATTATATAAAATAATCTTATCTGGTAAAGCGAATGATTAGAGGCCTTAGGGTCGAAACGATCTTAACCTATTCTCAAACTTTAATGGGTAAGAACCTTAACTTTCTTGATATGAAGTTTAAGGTTATGATATAATGTGCCCAGTGGGCCACTTTTGGTAAGCAGAACTGGCGCTGTGGGATGAACCAAACGTAATGTTACGGTGCCCAAATTAACAACTCATACAGAAACCATGAAAGGCGTTGGTTGCTTAAAACAGCAGGACGGTGATCATGGAAGTCGAAATCCGCTAAGGAGTGTGTAACAACTCACCTGCCGAAGCAACTAGCCCTTAAAATGGATGGCGCTTAAGTTGTATACCTATACATTACCGCTAAAGTAGATGATTTATATTACTTGTAATATAAATTTTGAAACTTTAGTGAGTAGGAAGGTACAATGGTGTGCATAGAAGTGTTTGGCGTAAGCCTGCATGGAGCCGCTATTGGTACAGATCTTGGTGGTAGTAGCAAATAATCGAATGAGACCTTGGAGGACTGAAGTGGAGAAGGGTTTCGTTGAACAGTGGTTGATCACGAGTTAGTCGTCCTAAGTTCAAGGCGAAAGCCGAAAATTTTCAAGTAAAGAAAAGTCAAAATATATATGCCTAAATACGGATTTTTATACACTTGAATAATTTTGAACGAAAGGGAATACGGTTCCAATTCCGTAACCTGTTGAGTATCCGTTTGTTATTAAATATGGGCCTCGTGCTCATCCTGGCAACAGGAACGACCATAAAGAAGCCGTCGAGAGATATCGGAAGAGTTTTCTTTTTCTGTTTTATAGCCGTACTACCATGGAAGTCTTTCGCAGAAGATATGGTAGATGGGCTAGAAGAGCATGACATATACTGTTGTGTCGATATTTTCTCCTCGGACCTTGAAAATTTATGGTGGGGATACGCAAACTTCTCAACAGGCCGTACCAATATCCGCAGCTGGTCTCCAAGGTGAAGAGTCTCTAGTCGATAGAATAATGTAGGTAAGGAAGTCGGCAAATTAGATCCGTAACTTCGGGATAAGGATTGGCTCTGAAGATTGAGATAGTCGGGCTTGATTGGGAAACAATAACATGGTTTATGTGCTCGTTCTGGGTAAATAGAGTTTCTATCATTTATGGTAGTTTCTTGTTCCCCGGATAGTTTAGTTACGTAGCCAATTGTGGAACTTTCTTGCTAAAATTTTTAAGAATACTAGTCGGGCAACCGATTAGTTCTTTTAAATTATAACGATTATCAATTAACAATCAATTCAGAACTGGCACGGACTTGGGGGAAACCGACTGTCTAATTAAAACAAAGCATTGTGATGGCCCCAGCGGGTGTTGACACAATGTGATTTCTGCCCAGTGCTCTGAATGTCAAAGTGAAGAAATTCAAGTAGCGCGGTCAACGGCGGGAGTAACTATGACTCTCTTAAGGGGAGCCAATGCCTCGTCATCTATTAGTGACGCGCATGAATGGATTAACGAGATTTTCCCCTTACTTGGCTCCCTTCTACCCCCGAGGAGAGCCGGCGCCGGCTGCAGCATGCTCGTCGCGCCAGCGAAAGTGTAGCCGTCCTGGCCTCGTTTTCAGGATCGCCCGAAAGGAATCGAGAGGGTGATGCTGCGTAAAAAGGAATAAATTAAAGATATGTCAGGCGACGCACGGACCCTGGGGTCTGTCTATCAGGATATGCCGAGGCCGCAAATGCATCCGATCTTGCAGTGCCTTCAGGTGGAACAAGTAAGGCGGGTCGTCAACCTGGCAAAGCCTCGCATCGGAGCGAGTCCTGCTCCACTGCTTTTTCCCTGCTGCGGAGAGGCCAGTGGACGTTCTTGTTCCACCAGAAGTGCCCCAGTACTCGACCCGATTGAGGTCGAGACATGCATCGCCAAGGTTCGGAGCAGACGCTCACCTGGTTTAGATGGCATCACTGGGGGCATGGTCAAAGCGGTTTGGCGCGCCATCCCGGAGCACATGACAACGATGTACTCCCGTTGTCTGGCGAGATGGGTATTTCCCCACTGAGTGGAAGCGCCCACGTGTGGTTGCGCTCCTCAAAGGCCCCGACAAGGACAGGAGCGATCCAGCGTCCTATCGGGGCATCTGCCTGCTGCCTGTCTTAGGCAAAGTGCTGGGGGGAGTTATGGTGAACCGTATAAAGGAGGTGCTCACGGACGAAAGTCGATGGCAATTCGGCTTTCGTCCCGGACCTGCGTCGAGGATGCCTGGAGTCAGGGAGCAGTATTGAACCCCGGCCCGGCTAGATGGGGCTCGGAGTCTTCATTGACTTAAAGAGGAGCCGACCACGGGGAATGGGACGCAGCATTACGCCGACTATCGGATCTTGGATGCAGGGAAGTTGGGTTTCGGCGCAGCTTCTTTTCGGACCAAAAAACCGGCACGTCAAAAACCCGGCAAGTTAACGTAGTTTAACCCGTGGCTGCCTGGGGGTCCATTATGGTCCATTCATTTGGAACATACTAATGGGTCCTCCTGCATCCCTGGAAACGCACTCCCCACGATCAGTGCATATCGACGATCTTATGCTGCTCATCGATGGAGAACCCGGACCCCAACCCGGAGCTAAAAGGCGCCCAACTTATGGAGATAGTTGGAGGATGGGGCATTGAGGTGGCGTCTCAGTCTCGGAAACAAAGACTGTGACGATGCCCCTTAAGGGCAAACTGTCAGCTGGCGGGCCCCCCGCCGTAAGCTTTGCAGGAGCAAACTTACGGTATGGGGCGCAATATCACCTTGGCATCACAGTTGGCGAGCGGTTGATTTTTTCTCCCGCATATCACGTAAACCGGATCGGCTAACTGGGTCGTCGGAGCCCTGACCTGTGTTACGCGTCGACTGGGGACCGTCCGCAAGCACGGCGAAGGATATATGCCGGACTCATGGTGCCTTGCGCCGGCCTCGGTAGGGGCCCAAGATGGCGATAAACTAGTCGGGGCCAGGAGGGCGCTCAAGTCCTGCCCATCGGCGCACCCTTTTTAGGATGTTTGCCCAGGGCCGAACGGTATCTACAGATGCCCTTGAAGGCTAGCTGGGCTCCACCGCTGGACCTAGTTGCAATGCGCCCCGGGCGCGGTTTAAGTTGAAGGGGAAACCCACCCCATGGTAGAAGGCGATTGGCTCTACGATCAAGACTTTTCCCACCCTTGATCGCAGGACGGGGAGAGCCATGCTGGACAGGCATTTTGCGGGGAATGGCAGCTCCGGTGGGGATGAAACAAACGGCCCGGGTGTTACGCAAAAAGTTCATCCCGGATGTTAAGGCTCCTTTTCCCAGCCGCCCCGACTTCAAGTTCAGGGCATGGCGGTTATTTCATAACGGGCCCCGGGCTCGGGGGCGCTTTTTTGCATGAGCGTGGTTTTAAAGCGAGACTGCTGGATGTCTATGTGGCAACCCCATAGAGGACTGGCGGCACGTTCTAGGGCCTGCCCACCTATGCGGACGTGCGGGACCTGGAAAGGCTTAGAACCCGGCAGGATGAATCCGGTGAACTTATATTCACTCAGGGGTGACGAGCATGAACTTTGATGACTATCCCACATAGTCTTCAGCAGGCGACGCATGCTGATGACCCAGGAGGACGCAGGGAGCCCCGGTCGACCAGTCCCGGGACTGACTTTAAAAGCCCAAAACTGGGGTGGCAACTGCTCAAAAGGTTACACCAATACCTCAAATTGGAAGACTCTCTTCACAAGAAAGTCAAAGGCCCGACCAAAGCCCTTTAAAAAGGGGAGACTTATCCCTGTGATGAGTCGAAAGGCCCAAAAAAGCCTTAATTTGGAAGACTCTCTTTTTTTGGGGAGAGAGTCGAAGGTCGAACCAAAGTCCTTAGTTTGGGAGACTCATTTTTGGATGAGTCGAAAGGCCCCCCAAAGCCTTAATTTGGAAGACTTTTTTTTATGGAAAGTCGAAGGTTGGACCAAAGCCCTTTAAAGTTTGGGAGACTCACCCCCGGATGAGTCGAAAGGCCCACCAAACCCTTTAAATTTTTGGAAGACTTTCTTTTTTTATGGAGAGAGTCGAAGGTCGGACCAAAGCCCTTTAAGTTTGGGAGACTCATCCTTGTGATGAGTCAAAAATTTACCAAAGCCTTAATTTGGAAGACTTTCTTCTTCATGGAGAGAGTCAAAAGGTGTACCAAAGCCTTAATTTGGGGGGGGCTTCCCCCGTTGGGAGGTAGTGGGAGGTGCTTACCCAGCTCCTGGTTGTGGGAAAACCCCAAATTGGGAAGCAGTTTAGACTGCGATCAGCCGATCAAAGCTGTAAATTTGAACCACGGGATGGGTTGGTGGAAAGGGCCCTAAGGGGTTGGCCCCCTTGGGGAGTTTCGTGGTTGGCTGTGGTTTTAAAAACTGTCATGGTTCAACGTGGCGTTGAATCACGGCCGGATGCTGTCCCCGAGCCAGCGGGGTTAAGATAGGCCTCCCCCCTTGCCCCAAGGGGGAACCCATACCCCGAAAACTATGTTCGAACTGGTACTTAAAAGATTTTTTTTAGGGGCGTTGGTGGACGCATTGAATTCACCCGTTAATATGTGTCCTATGTGGCACAAGCAGAAAAGGGGTTTGAAAAACCCCCTCTGGGGGTACACGCCACGTTAAACAAAACTAGGTTTTCCCTGTCCCATTACCAGTTGATGTCTGACGCTCAACGTAAAGGGGTTGTGTTATCGGCTGTGCGCTTTCGAAATTTTTTTCAGTGTTTTTTGTTGTTGCAAATAACAACCGTGACGGGCAATTTAAAATTGCTTATTTCGGCGCTTCCGCGATAACCCCGATCTGGGCAACGCGCGTTTTATTAGTGCTTTGGGGGGGAAAGCACCGTTCTTTAATTGATTGGCCAAAAATCAGAACGGCCCTTTTTTGGGGTTACCCTTTTTTTGTGGGCGCGAATAAAAGTAGTATATTTTTTAAAATAAACTTTTTCCCTTTTCCCAAAGGGAAAAGATGATGGAGAGCGAGGGAGTAGTAGCGCCGCGAGCCCCGGTGCAACCCACGCTTTCGGGTGGACGAAAGGCGGGGCCCCTCGTGCATCGGCGGGGAGCTGGGGCGACGGACGCGCTGGTGATCCCGCCGCCGGACTCCCCGGCCGCGAAAATTGGGGCGGGGGATGACACCCAAAAGGTTAGGGGCGCCCCCTGGCCCCCCTCTGCGGGAAAAGGGGCCCCACTGGCCGAAACGTGCCCGCCCCCTCCGCTGCTGCTGCTGCTGTCCACCTGCTCCCTGCCCTTCCCAGCTGCCCCCGCAGCCCCCGTTTCCCATTCATCCCCGCCCCGCTCTGCCCCCGTTGCTTTTTCAGCTCCCGATGGGGAGGCCATCAAACATCCGCCCCCCCACCGTCGCCACCGCTGCCCCCCCGGCCCCCGCTGCCCCCGCTGCCACCGCTGCCACCCCCCCACCGTCGCCGCTGTCCGCATGGGGCCCCATGGCATCACCCGGGCCCGTGCCAAAATGAGCCCCAACCTGTGCTGCGGCGGCAGCACATCGAGGGAAGCCCCAGGAAGGCCATCTTGGTAAAAAGGGGCCCAACGCCTTTTCCCCAACGTGCTGGACCTTGCAGCGAAGTACCAGGGCTGGTCCTGGTTTGGAATGGAGCAATAAAGGAGCTGGAGCCCGGGAGGGGGGATCCGCCCCACCCCGCCGTCCCCTAGCCGCCACTACCACTCCCCCCGCTGCTCCTTTGCCGAAACCCGCATCCGCAAGGTTGCGGAAACAGGGTCGGCAACGGACAACAACCCGGAGGAGACCCCCCCAGCAAGTCGCTGAGCGAGTCCGTAAGGAGGTTGCGCCCGCACTTGGTGTACGTGTACCGGGTGCGTGAGCTAAAGGGGGGGGAAAGGTGCCATCATCCCCCCCCATCCTCGGGAAAAATGCGTCGGGAAATTGGGGGGCCCGGGGTTCAAGGGGGGACCCGAGTAAACAGAACCCCGCCTGAACCCCCTGGTGATGGTCCGCGACGTGGACCCCAGCATCACCGAAAAACGGGTTCATAGATGGAATGTGGAAGAACCATTTTTTGGACGATGGCCAGTGGTGTCTTTGAGAAGTCGGTGAAAATCAAACAAAATGGAAGCGGGAAAGCGGACCCACGGTCAAAAAGCTGGAGGTGACCAAAAGGGCCCCCTGGATATTCTGGAGGATCACGACAGGTTTTACGTGGAATGGTTCCCTCCTTCCGCTGGCACCCGGTCCGCCGACGTACGCTTGCTAAAAATTCGTCCCCGACCACCGGGGGCACAGTGTGGAAAGGGGGAAGTTTGCCGGCAATGGGACAAGCCGGACCCGCGCCTCGAAGGAGAAACCCCCGGTCCTGCAGGAACTGCAGCTTAAAGGGGGCCTGCCGTAAAGCACCGTATGCTTTCGGCAGCGTGTCCGATATAGGGGCCCTGTGTCCCCGGGGGGCCCTCTAGGACTTAATTTGTTTGATCCCCAGGCTAACTGCGGCCGCAGTAGAGCTGCCGTAATTGACCTTGGAGCCCGGATGAGGGCTGGGGGGTGGTTCGCGTTGCCCCAAGGAGCCATATGTTGACCGTGGAGGAAGGATCACCGGATTACCGGCAGGCATGCAGTATTCTCCGACAAACGGAACAAACCCGGGATCGTAGACGACCGGGAGGTCGTCTGCATGCCTTCTCCTCGCTCATCACCGACCCTGGCGTATGCGTGAGTGTGTGGGGAAATTTCGGCTCAATTTTCCTCACCTCCGTATACTCCCTTTAAACCAAGAACTAGGGTTTTATGCTGTACATGGATGGGGTTTGCTGCTGGCCAGCCGCACGCCCGTCATCTATGGCCTTGATGCGAACGCGTATCCCCCTGTGGCAAAGCCCCCCGAGCTTCCGGGGCTACTTGAACAGGCAGCGGGGGAACTGTGGACTGGGTTCAGGGCAGTCGAGCCGGGGGCTTAATGCCCACAGCAATGTGACACTTTCCCGGTTCGCAGGGCGCGGAGCGATATCGACGTCACTATCGTCAGTGATTCAGCGACTACGGGGGCTGCGTATGAGGGGAGCGTAAGCAAAAGGGGAGGCGATCACAACATCATCCGTTGTTGTGACCCTCGACCCGGGCAAGACAGTTGGGGCTATGCTCCTGTGCCCTCGTGGAAGCTCCACAGTGCTGACTGGCGGCGTTTGGGGTGATGAGCTGGGGACTGCATCAGGGGTTTTTCCCTTTGGAGCATTTTCCCGGTGATGGCATCTGATGAACAGGTGACTACACTTCCCCCCTAATACACCAGGGAGCGACCCCGTGTTTGGGCGACACCCTGCGGGCCAAACGTCGTGTGAGCGGGTGGACTGCCGCCTCCGACCCCGCCGCGAGCTCAGGAGAGCCCGGCCCCCGGCTGCAGCATGCTCCGCACGCGGGGGCGAAAGTGGTTGTCCTGGCCTCGTATTTCGGGATCACCCAAAAGGAATACGAGAGGATGATGCTGGGGAAAAAGGAGGAAAACGGGAGAAGATATGTCGGCAAAAGCACCAAGACGCCCCCCTTCTGTCTATAGGATATGCCGAGGCCGCAAGGCCCCCGTCTGGGATGCCTTCGGTGGAACAATGAGCTGGTCGTAACCCGGCACGCCTGCGGGGGCGCCCCGCTCCACAGTTTTTTCCCTGCTGCGGAGGGGCCCAGTGGACGTCCTTGTTCCACCCGAAGTGCCCCCAAATTGACCCGATTGAGGTCGAGACATGCACCCCAAGGTTTCCCGGAGCAGACGCCCCCTGGTTTAGATGGCATCACGGGGGGGCATGGTCAAGGCACTTGGCGCCCCATCCCGGAGCACATGACAGGATGTACCCCGTTGTCTGGCAGATGGGTTTTTCCCCCCACCGAGTGGAAGCGCCCACGTGGGTTGCGCTCCTAAAAAGGCCCCGAAAAGGACAGGAGCGATCCAGCGCCCTATCGGGGCACCCGCCTCCCGCCTGTCTTTGGCAAAGTGCTGGGGGGGTTATGGTTAACCGATAAAGGAGGTGCTCACGGACGAAAGTCGATGGCAATTCGGCTTTCGTCCCGGAGGGCCTGCGTCGAGGATGCCGGGAGTCATGTTGTGGGGCAGTGTCGAAGCCACCCCCGGCTAGATACGTGCTCGGGTCTTCATTGACTTCAGGGGAGTTTTGACCACGTCGAATGGGAGGGGCCATTACGCCGACTATCGGATTTTTGGATGGGGGGGGGTTTCGGCGCAGCTTTTTTTCGGCCCAAAATTTAGCATCGTAAACAGCTTCGGCGAAGTCCGTCGATGAAACCCCGGGCCCCCCGCAGGGGTCCATTAGTGGTCCATTCAGGAACATATTAATGGATGTCCTCCTGCATCGCCCGGAAGCGCTTGCACGACCCCGGTGCATATGCTGACGACCCTTTTTGGCTCTGGGGAAAAAAATTTCCCGGGAGCTCAAAGGCGCCCAACTTTGGAGATAGTTGGAGGATGGGGTATTGAGGAGGCGTCCCCAGTCTCGGCAACGAAGCCCGTGACGATGCCCTGGGGGCAAACTGTCACCAGAGCCCGCCGTTTTTTGCAGGAGCAAACTTACGGTATGTGAGGGGCCTTTCGTTCCTTGGCATCACAGTTGGCGAGCGGTTGAGTTTTCCCCCGCATATCACGTATATACGTGATCGGCTAACGGGAGTCGTCGGAGCCCGACCCGTGTGCTACGCGCGCCCGGGGGACTCAGTCCGGCCGGCGAAGGATATTGCCGGACTCATGGTCCCCCCTTGCACTTTTTTGGTTTCGGTATGGTACAAGATGGCGAGGAGACTAGGGGGGCCGGGAGGGCGCTCAAGTCCTGCCATCGGCGCATTTTTTGGGGATGTTTGCCCACGTGCCGAACGGTATCTCCCTGATGCCCTTGAAGTGCTAGCTGGGCTCCCCCCTGGGCCCCTGGTTGCAATGCGCACCCCCATGCAGTTTGTTGAAGGGGAAACATTAAAAAGGCGTTTCCCACGATCAAGATGTTTCCCCCCCTTGATCGCAGGACGGGGGGCCTTGCTGGACGGCGCATGTTGCGCAAATGGGCCCCGGGGGATGACAGGAACACGGCCGTTTACCTAAGTTCACCCCGGATGAGTTTCGTCTTCAGGCCGCCCCGACTTCAAGTTCAGGGGATGCAGGCAGTTTTTCAAACGGGCCCCGGGGGTTTGGGTTTTCTGGGGCGTGGTCTTAGCGAGCCCGGCTGGATGTTTTGGGTGGAAACCCCCATAGGGGCCCGGCAGCACTTCGGGCCTGCCCACCGGCGGACGGGGACCGGGAAGGCTTAAAACCCAGCAAGACGAACCCGGGGTTAGCATTCCGAAGGCGGTGACGAGCATGCAACTGCTTGATGACTATGCGCCCCAAGTCTTCAGCGGGAGCATGCGGGATGAACCAGGAGGACGCAGGAGACCTGGTCGACCGTACCGGACGGCGGGGGGTAAAAGGGGGGAATTAACCCTGCTACGAAAGGTTACACCAATACCTAAAATTTGGGAAAGGGCCTTTTCAAAGAAAGTCGAAGGTCCGACCAAAGTCCTTAAATCTGGGAGACTTACCCCTTGGATGAGCCGAAAGGCCCCCCCAAAACCTTAATTTGGAAGACTCTTTTTTTATGGAGAGAGTCGAAGGTCGAAAATGTCCTTATTTTGGGAGACTCATCCCTTGGGTTGGTCAAAAGGACCAAAAACCCTTTTAATTTGGAAGACTTTCTTCTTTATGGAGAAAGTCGAAGGTCGGCCCAAAGCCCTTAAAGTTTGGGAGACTCATTTTTGGATGAGTCGAAAGGCCCCCCCCTTAAATTTTGGGAAAGGACTTTCTTTTTATGGAAGTGAAGGTCGGACCAAAGTCCTTGGTTTGGGAGACCACCCTTGTGATGATCAAAATTTTCCCAAAACCTTTAAAGATTTTTCTTCTTCATGGAGGGGTCAAAAATTGTACCAAACCCTTTAAATTTTTGGGAGGCCCCCCCGCTAGGAGGTAGTGGGGAGGTGCTTACCCAGCCCTGGTTTTTTAAAACCCCTGGGGAAAGGGAACCGACTGCGATCACCCGATCAAAGCGGGTTTTGAACCACGGGAGGGGCTGGTGGCCAAGGCCACCCCCGGGGGGTTCCCCCCTTTTTGTGGGGGTTTCGGGGTGGGGGTTGGGTTAAAACTGTCATGGTTCAACGTGGGTTGAATCACGGCCGGAGGGCTAAAACCCGTAGCCAGCAGAGGTTTGGGATAGGCCTCGCCCGGGCCAAGGGGGAACAACATGCCCGACAGCATATGTTCGAACTTTTATTTAAAAAGATTTTTTTTTGGGGGGCGTTGGTGGACGCATTGAATTCACCCGCTGTACTTTTTAATATGTAAAGCGAGTACCGGGTTTTGAAACCCCCCTCTCGGGGTCCCGCCACGTTAAAAAAAACCGGGATTTCTGCCCCCTTTTCCTTTTCCTAGCGAAACCACACCCAAAGGGGAACGGGTTTGGGAATAATTAGCGGGGAAAGAAGCCCCTTTTTGGGAAGCGGCTCTAATCGGCAGTGTAAGGAGACATAAGGGTGTAGAATAAGGGGGGAGATATTGTTTTCGGTTTGGTATCGTCAATGAAATACCACTACTCTTATTTTTTCCCTTTACTTACTTGATTAAGTGGTTGTATCTTTTCCTAGCCATTATACGGATATTTTATTATGTCTTTTTAATTGGGTTTTGATGAAAAATTTGGACCCAAAGTATCACCAGTTTGTTATATAATCGCAAACAAATTCTTTAATGATAAAATGCATTTATGTGTTTTTGATTTAATAATTTGGTATAACCCCAAATTACTCATATGATCCAATTCAAGGACATTGCCAGGTAGGAGTTTGACTGGGGCGGAAATCTCTCAAATAATAAGGGAGGTGTCCCAAGGCCAGCTCATTTGCGGACAGAAACCAAAATAGAGAAAAAGGGAAAAGCTGACGATCTCGGTGTTCAGTACAAAAGGGACAGAAAAAAAGCTCGGCCTATCGACCCTTTTTTTGGTTTAAAGATTTTTTAACAAGGGTGTCAGAAAAGTTACCATAGGGTTTGGCTTGTGGCGGCCAAGCGTTCATAGCGACGTCGTTTTTTGATCCTTCGATGTCGGCTCTTCCTATCATTGTGAAGCAAAACCCAAAACGTTGGATTTTCCCCCTTGAAGGAACGTGAGCTGGGTTTAGACCGTCGTGAGACAGGTTATTTTTTCCAAAACTAATGAAAAAACGTTGTTGCGACAGCATTCCTGCGTAGTACGAGAGGAACCGCAGGTACGGACCAATGGAAAAATACTTGTTCGAGCGAACAGTGGTAGACGCACGTCCGTTGGATTATGCCTGAACGCCTCAAAGGTCGTATCCGGGGCTGGACTGCAATGATAAATGGGGAAATTTGCATTGTATGGCTTCTAAACCATTAAAAGTTTATAATTTATTTTAAAAAATGGATGTGATGCCAATGTTATTTATAACATAGAAAATTTGGGGGAGGATCTTCGATCACCTGATGCCGCGCTAGTTATTTTTTTAAAACATTTTTTAATACAATGACAAAGCCTGGAATAAATTTTAAAACGATTTTTGTAACAGGAAAAGGTGTTGAAATTTGACGGCTGCCTTTGCGACCCAAATGAAGCTTATCCTTTGCTTGATATGTTTTCGAAACCAATTCAAATAAATAAATTTGTGAATTACTTGGATATGATGGTATATATCTATATATATATATTTTATACTTAAAATTTAGGTCAATTTAATTGATTGCTAATATTGATTTTGTGTATGTGTTATATATGTGTATGCTAAGGGTTTAATAATATTTTACATGTGTTTTTTTATAAAGAAATTAAAGTATCAAACAATAAACAGACTAAGCGAACTCAATGTATATGTCAATATACAAAAATAAATTTTTTCATATATATATATATATATATAAAAATATAAAAACATATGTCAGAAAACAAGAAAAGATAATATATATCTAAATAAAATACAAAGATTAAACGAATTCCTTTTATATATATATATGTCAGAATATACAAGAAATATATACATAAAAAATGGAAGTTGATGGTGACAACTCAAATAAATATATAAAAATTTTTTCAAATTTTTTTGAATTTTAAAAAGATATAAAGAATAAAATATATATAAATGTGATTTAAAGTAAATGTTCTAAAACAACAAAAGTTACAATTTTGGGAAAATCTTTAGATTTGACTTCGGTGTTAATTGTGTGTTGTGGTGTGAACATGAAATTGATTTGGAGAATTTAAAAAAAGAGTACTTGAAATCGATGGAAAAACTCTGAACGAAATACAGATATGGTGCCACACCTATCTTATGAGAACATGAAATTGACTTATAGCACTTCAAAATATACAAGTACTTCAAAAACAATTATATATGGAGAGAACATGAAATTGAGGATAATTGAAAAAAAATGGGAACAAAAATTTTAAAAATTTGGGGCCAAATCTACATCTGATGAGAAAAAATTTTAAGGGTGAGAATATTATATTATAGACCTTTGAAAAATTCAAAATATAAAGTACTTAGAATTCAATTAATATGGAGAGAATATGAAATTGAATTAAAAAAAAAAAAAAAAGAAAAAAAAAAGAAAACGAAAATAAAAAAAATACGAGAACATAATTTGGAAATTTGGGCCAAATATATGCCTGATGAGAATATTAAATTGACTTCTAAAGTTCAAAATACACAAATACTTTAAATACAATTTATATGGAGAGAACATGAAATTGAGGGAAATTGAAAACATAAAGGGAACATGATTTGGGAAAATTTTGGGGCCAAATCTATATCCCAATGAGAATATTAAATTGACTTGTAAAAATTTATAATATACAAGTTCTTAAAAAAACAATTATATATGGAGAGAACATGAAATTGAGGATAATTGAAAACATCACGGGAACATGATTTGGGAAAATTTTGGGGCCAAATCTATATCTAATGAGAATATTAAATTGACTTGTAAAACTTTTATAATATACAAGTTCTTAAAATACAATTATATATGGAGAGAACATGAAAAATTTAGGATAATTGAAAACATACACGGGGAAAATGATTTGGAAATTTGGTGCCAAATCTTTTCTAATGAGAATATTAAATTGATTTAAAACTTTATAATATACAAGTTCTTAAAATACAATTATATATGGAGAGAACAGAAATTGGGGGAACTTTTGGGGCCAAATCTAATGAGAATATTAAATTGACTTATAAAAATTTTTTAAAAAATACAAATTCTGAAAATTCACTTATATATGGAGAGAACATGAAATTGAGGATTTTTAAAATATCAAGGGGAAATTTTGGGAGCCTTTGGAAAAAAAAGATGGTTTTACGGGGAAATTTTTGTCAAAAAAACCCATATAGGGTAGTGGTGTCCGGAAGGCAAGTCATAAGGGGAAAAAAAATTTTTAAAATTAAAAAAAATTAAAAAGTTGTGGGGGTGTTGGTTTTTGGCCCTAGAGTAATTATGTGATACGATAAAGAATAATGAAGTTTTTCGATTGTATTGTAAATTAGTACATGATAATATAAGGTGAATGGTAGCCTTTGGAAAAAAATATCGTCTTTATGGAAAATGTGTCCCAAAAAACCCAATAGGGTAGTGGTGGGGGGAAAAAGGGAAGTCATATGAAAAAAAATTTTAAAAAATAAAAAATTTATATGATTGTGGAGTGTTGTCTTGCCGGCATAAAATTTGTGATACGATAAAAAAAATGAAGTTTTACGATTGTATTATTAAAGTACATGATAATATAAGGTGAATGGTAGCCTTTGGAAAAACTATCGTCTTTATGGAAAATGTGTCAAAAAACCTATATAAATAGTGGGCGGCAAGGCAAATCATATGAAAAAAATTTAAAAAAATAAAAATTCATATGATTGTGGAGTGTTGTCTTGCCGGCATAGAGTAATTTTGTGATACGATAAAGAATAATGAAGTTTTACGATTGTATTATTAAATTTGTACATGATAATATAAGGTGAATGGTAGCCTTTGGAAAAAATTTTTTCGTCTTTATGGAAAAATTTTCAAAAAAACCTTTTAGGGGAGTGGTTCCGGGAAGGCAAGTCATATGAAAAAAATTTAAAAAATAAAAATTTTAAGGGTTGTGGAGGTTGTCTTGCCGGCATAGAGTAATTATTTATACGATAAAGAATAATGAAGTTTTACGATTGTATTATTAAATTAGTACATGATAATATAAGGTGAATGGTAGCCTTTGGAAAAAAATATCGTCTTTATGGAAAAGTGTCAAAAAAACCTTTTAGGGTAGTGGGTTCCGGAAGGCAAGTCATATGAAAAAAATTTTAAAAAATAAAATTCAAAGATTGTGGGGGGTTGTCTTCTGGCATAGAGTAATTATGGGGGTACGATAAAGAATAATGAAGTTTTACGATTGTATTATTAAATTAGTACATGATAATATAAAAAGGGGAATGGTACTTTTGGGAAAAAATATCGTCTTTATGGAAAATGTGTCAAAAAACCCATATAGGGTAGTGGGTCCAAGGGAAGTCATATGAAAAAAATTTAAAAAATAAAATTCATAAGGGTTGTGGAGTGTTGTCTTGCCGGATAAAATTATGTGAAAACGATAAAGAATAAAAGTTTTACGATTGTATTATTAAATTAGTACATGATAATATAAGGTGAATGGTAGCCTTTGGAAAAACTATCGTCTTTATGGAAAATGTGTCAAAAAAAACCCATATAGGGTAGTGGGGTCGCGGGAAGGCAAAGTATGGAAAAAAATTTAAAAAAATAAAAATTCATTGGGTTGTGGAGTGGTTTTCTTGCCGGCATAGAAATAATTATGTGATACGATAAAGAATAATGAAGTTTTACGATTGTATTATTAAATTAGTACATGATAATATAAAAGGGGAATGGTAGCCCCTTTTGGGAAAAAATATCGTCTTTATGGAAAAAGTAAAAACCTATATAGGGTAGTGGTGTCGCGCAAGGCAAGTCATATGAAAAAAATTTTAAAAAATAAAAATTCATATGATTGTGGAGTGTTTTCTTGCCGGATAGAGTAATTATGTGATACGATAAAGAATAATGAAGTTTTACGATTGTTTTTTAAATTGACATGATAATATAAGGGGAAAGGTAGCCCTTTTGGAAAAAATATCGTCTTTATGGAAAAAGTGTCAAAAAAACCTATATAGGGTAGTGGTGTCGCGCAAAAGGGAAGTCATATGAAAAAATTTAAAAAATAAAAATTCATATGATTTTGGGGGGTTGTCTTGCCGGAAGAGTAATTTTGTGATACGATAAAGAATAATGAAGTTTTTCGATTGTATTATTAAATTGGTACATGATAATATAAGGTGAATGGTGGGCCCTTTTGGGAAAAAATATCGTCTTTATGGAAAATGTTCAAAAACCTATATAGGGTAGGGGGTGTCGCGCAAGGCAAGTCATATTAAAAAATTTTTAAAAAATAAAAATTTTATGATTGTGGAGTGTTGTCTTGCCGGCATAAGTAATTTGGGGATACGATAAAGAAAAATGAAGTTTTAAGGGTTGTATTATTAAATTAGTTTCGATAATATAAGGTGAATGGTAGCCTTTGGAAAAAATATCGTCTTTATGGAAAATTGTAAAAAAAACCCATAAGGGGAGTTGGGGGCCCAAAAGGGAAGTCATATGAAAAAATTTAAAAGATAAAAATTCATATGATTGTGGAGTGTTGTCTTGCCGGATAGAGTAATTATGTGATACGATAAAAAAATGAAGTTTTTCGGGTTGAAATTTAAAATTTGTACATGATAATATAAGGTGAATGGTGTTTTTGGAAAAAAATATCGTCTTTATGGAAAAAAGTGTCAAAAAAACCCATATAAAGGGAGTGGGCCGGAAGGCAAAGTCATATGAAAAAAAATTTTAAAAAATAAAAAATTTATATGATTGTGGAGTGTTGTCTTTCCGGGATAGAGTAAAAATTTTTGATACATAAAGAATAATGAAGTTTTACGATTGTATTATTTAAAATTTGTACATGATAATATAAGGTGAATGGTAGCCTTTTTGGAAAAAATTTTCTCTTTTTGGGAAAATTTTGTCAAAAAACCCCTACATGATGAGCAGTGGTTGCTCATCCCTTATTTCTTTAAACATATAATAATTAAAAATTTTTTACTCAAAAAATCGAAATTTTAAAATATATGTCCCCATCGTTATTGTGTTGCTTTAAAAACACTTGGTTTCGATACCCAAAAAGATAATTAGCGGAATATTGCCAAGGATATTGATATAACATTCAAATATAACTCAATGTGCCCCAAATTTTCGTTAATTCTCAGTTAGATCCCGGGGGAAAATCTTAATCATAATTGTTTGGGTTATGGGAATTTAAAAAAGTTTGTAGCGTCGGGAGAAAATATTGTCAACTTTTGTTATATACGTTTTTTTTTTAGTAAAAAAAAAAATGTATAATTATATTATGTCATCAACCCAACATATCCACGTATAATATACTTTAGTTGTATTGTATATGGTATGTTTTATTAAATGTATGAAAAAATTTGGGTTTACGTATATGTAGTACAAATTGCTGCATATATATCAATTTTACAAGTAAAAAAAATAATATAATTTAAAATAATAAAATTGTTTGCTCCATAATATGGAATTAAACAATGTGTGAAAATATATTAAGTAAGTATAAAAAAATATATTTGAACGAATTATATATAATTTATATAGATATTAACAGTTATGTTTAAAAATAAATGTAAAATTTTTAAAAGAAACGAACATGATTGCCATATAATGATGGTATTTCGTTTAATGCATGTCTTTTATATATATTTTATTCAAAAATATATTAATCTGTCCGGGTTTAAATTTAAAATTTTTAATGTAATAAAATTGTTTGTATATTTATTATACATACGGAAAAAAAACAAATAACATTATTCTGGTTGATCCGAGTAGTTATATGCTTGTCTCAAAAATTAAGCCATGATGTCTAAGTAAAACGAATTAAAAGTGAAACCGCAAAGGCTCATTAATAAATTTGGTTCCTTTTGATCGTTAACAGTTACTTGGGTAACTGTGGTAATTCTAAAAGCTAATACATGCAATTAAAAAACGGACCTTTTTGGGAAAATTTTTAAGGCCCAAAAACCCAAGGATCGCAAGAAAATTTTTTTAGTTGGGAAATCTAGATAAATGCAGATCGTATGGTCTTGTACCGACGACAGATCTTTCAAATGTTTTGCCCATCAACTTTTTATGGAGGGATCTAGGGGCTACCATGGTTGCAACGGGGAACGGGAATCAGGGTTCGATTCCGGGAAGGGAGCCTGAGAAAAAGGGTACCACATCTAAGGAAGGCAGCAGGGCGCGTAAATTACCCACTCCCAGCTCGGGGGGGTAGTGACGAAAAATAACAATACAGGACCCCATTCGGGGCCCTGTAATTTGGGAAAGAGTACACTTTTTAAACCTTTAAAAAGGGCCCCATTGGGGGGCAAGTCTGGTGCCAGCAGCCGCGGTAATTCCAGCTCCAAAAAACGTATATTAAAGTTGTTTCGGTTAAAACGTTCGTAATTAAAATTTTGCTTCATACGGGTAAAATACAACTTACAATTGTGGTTAGTACTATACCATGTATGTGCATTTCCGGTGGAGTTCTTTATTTAAATTTTTTAAAATTGGTTTTTTTTGATATTCCTCCTATTTAAAAACCTGCATTAGTGCTCTTCATCGAGTGTTATTGTGGGCCCGGGGACAATTACTTTGAACAAATTAGAGGCTTTTAAAACAGGCTTCAAATGCCTGAATATTCTGTGCATGGGATAAGAAATAAGACCTGTTCTGCTTTCATTGGTTTTCAGATCAAGGGTAAAAGATTAATAGAAGCAGTTTGGGGGCATTAGTATTACGACGCGAGAGGGAAATTCTTGGGCCGTCGTAAGAAAAAACGAAAGCATTTGCCAAAGATGTTTTCATTAATCAAGAACAAAAAGAGGTTTGAAGGGGTCCCGATAAGCCCTAAAAACTAACCATAAACGATGCCAGCTAGCAAGGGGGCTACTTTTATGGCCCCTCAGTCGCTTCCCGGGGAAAAACCCAAAACTTTTGGGGTCCCGGGGAAAAAATGGTTCCAAAACTGAAACTTAAAGGAATTGACGGAAGGGCCCCCCAGGAGTGGAGCCTGCGGCAATTTGACTCAACACGGGAAAAATTACCAGGTCCGAACATAAGGGGTAAGACAGATTGATAGCTCTTTTTGAATCTATGGGTGGGGGGCATGGCCGTTCTTAGTTCGTGGATGATTTGTCTGGTTAATTCCGATAACGAACGAGACTCAAATATTTAAAAAGATATCTTCAGGGGTTAGGGTTGAAGCTTTTATAGCCTTCATTTTGGGGGGGGCAGTAAAATGTTTATTGTGGGTTTTAATTTTGTTTTGGGAAAAAAGGGGGCCGTACCTTTTTGGTTTGTCCCAATTTTAAGGACACTAGCTTCTTAAATGGACAAATTGCGTCTAACAATAATGAGATTGAGCAAAACAGGTCTGTGATGCCCCCAGATGTCCTGGGGTGCACGCGCGCTACAATGAAAGTATCCGTGTATTTCCAGACCGAGGGTCCCGGGTCCCTTGAACCACTTTCATGCTTGGGATTTTAAAACGAAACGTTCCCTGAACTTGGAATTCCCAGTAAGTGTGAGTCATTAACCCCGCATTGATTACGTCCCTGCCCTTTGTACACACCGCCCGTCGCTACTACCATTGGGAAATTTTTTGGGGAGGTCTCCGGACGTGATCACTGTGACGCCCCGTGTGTTGCGGTTGTTTCGCAAAAAATTGACCGAAATTGGGTTTTTTAGAGGAAGAAAAAACAAGGTTTCCGTAGGTGAACCTGCGGAAGGATCATTATTGAATAATGTTCATTTCCGTTAATAAAAAAATTTTTTTTTTTAATTTATAAAGTTTTTTTCCTTAAATAATTTACTAAATCACACCACCTTTTTTGTATAAGCCAACTGAAATTTGTTGTAAAAAAATTATTTTGTATTTCCCTTTTAGTTTTTGGGAAAATTTTATATATATTTGTAAGCCCGTGAATTAGTGAAGAAAATATTTTTCGTGTATATGTACCATAGTATACATGCGTTACAGAAAAGTATTGTTCATTAACAAATGCGATTCCCTTATATAAACGCCAAAAACCTGAATATATAATGTTGTACCTGTTTTTTAGGTTAAAAAATATATGTCTTTAAAAAAAATATAATTTTGTTATATTTGAAATTATATGTCATGTACCATATTTTTAAAGATTATGTAAAAACTAAGACATCTCGCAACATTGTTTAGGTATAAAAATAATTTTTTTGAAAGGAAATTTATATATCCAGTAAAAAGGTGTATTTTTTTAAATTTTTTTCAATAAAATAATTGTGACGTAATGAAATAAACCCAAAAAAAATTTATCACCCCTAAGCGGTGGATCACTTGGCTCATGGGTCGATGAAGAACGCAGCAAACTGTGCGTCATCGTGGAACTGCAGGACACATGAACATCGACATTTTAACGATTTTTCCCGTCCTTTTAAAGACTTTAAATTAATTTTTTTAGTTTTTTGGACTACACATAAAATTTGGGGGTAAGTATCAATTTAATTTTTTAAAAATTTTAATTTTAAAATATGGGATATTTTTGGGTATTTTTTTTATTTTATAAATTAAAAAAATATGGGGTAAAAATCCTTTTATATTTTTTTATGAGAAAAAATTTAAGAAATATATTTTTCTTTATTCACATCAATAATACTGAGGAAAGTCTACAAAAAGAAAAATATTTTTTTTCATCGGTTCCCCTTATTGATGGTGCAGAGAAAAAAAATTGTTGTATATATTATAGTTCTTCAAGCATGTAAATTAGTAGAATCCATTATATTGAGCAATTAAAAAAATATGTTCAATTAACATTGTTTTATAAAAAACCTCAACTATATGGGACTACCCCCCCGAATTTAAGCATATTAATTAGGGAGGAAAAAAAAACTAACAAAAGGGTTTTCTTTGTAGGGAGCGAAAAAAAAATCAGTTCAGCACTAATCACTTTGCCTATATGGCAAATTTAGATGCAATTATGGAACATCAATATTCTAGTATGAGAAATTAACGATTTAAAATCCTTCTTAAATGAGGCCATTTTCCCATAGAGGGGGCCAGGCCCGTATAACGTTAATGATTATTAGATGGTGTTTCCCAAAAAGTCGTGTTGCTTGATAGTGCAGCACCAAGTGGGTTTAAACTCCATCTAAAACTAAAATATAACCATGAGACCGATAGTAAACAAGGACCGGGGGAAAGTTTAAAAGAACTCTGAATAGAGAGTTAAATAGCGTGAAACTGCTTAGAGGTTAAACCCCATAAAACCCGAATATCCGTTATGGAAAAATCATTAGAATTGGGAGATTTAAACAAATTTTAATAATAGTGTGCATTTTTTCCATATAAGGACATTGAAAACTATTAGCATATTAATTTATCATACAATTATGTCATTTGTTTTTTAATTAGAGTGCTTGCATTTTAACATGAAATAATAGTTATAACTTTGATAAAGTGCTGGGTAGATTTATAAGATTACAGTGCGTTAATTTTTCGGGAAATTTTATAATTTGGGATGATTATCATTAATTTTTGTGTTTATTATATGCACTTGTATGTTAACAATGCGAAAAATTCAGGGTACCTTCGGGACCCGGGGCTTGAAACACGGACCAAGGAGTCTAAAATATGTGCAAGTTATTGGGATATAAACCTAATAGCGTAATTAACTTGACTATTAATGGGATTAGTTTTTTAATATTTTTTAGTTGATTAACACAATCCCGGGGCGTTCCCAAAAGTTATGTATAATGATATTTATTTTTTTTATTCCCCTTCAGAACGTACCTTGAGCATATATGCTGTGACCCGAAAGATGGTGAACTATACTTGATCAGGTTGAAGTCAAAACCCCGATGGGAAGACCGAAACAGTTCTGACGTGCAAATCGATTGTCAGAATTGGGGTATAGGGGCGAAAAAACCAATCGAACCATCTAGTAGCTGGTTCCTTCCGGGAAATTTTCAGGGTGGTTTGGGGCATTTAAATATTATATAAAAAAAATCTTATCTGGGGAAAAGAATGATTAGGGCCTTAGGGTCGAAACGATCTTAACCCATTTCAAACTTTAAAAGGGGAAGAACCTTAACTTTTTTTGATATGAAGTTTAAGGTTATGATATAATGTGCCCAGTTAAAATTTTTGGGAAGCAGAACTGGCGCTGTGGGATGAAAAACGTAATGTTACGGTGCCCCAAAATTTAAAAACTCAAAAGAAACCATGAAAGGCGTTGGTTGCTTAAAACAGCAGGACGGTGATCATGGAAGTTTTTTTAACCGCTAAATTTTGTAACAACTCACCTGCCGAAAATTTGCCCCCTTTAAAAAGGATGGCGCTTAAGTTGTATACCTATACATTACCGCTAAAAAGATTTATTTATATTACTTGTAATATAAATTTTGAAACTTTAGGAGTAGGGAAAAATACAATGGTGTGCATAGAAGTGTTTTGGGGTGCCTGCATGGAGCCGCTATTGGTACAGATCTTGGTGGTAGTAGAAATAATCGAATGAGACCTTGGAGGACTGGGAAATGGAGAAGGGGTTTTGTGTGAACAGTGGTTGATCACGAGTTAGTCGGTCCTAAGTTCAAGGCGAAAAACCGAAAATTTTTAATAAAGAAAAGTCAAAATATATATGCCTAAATACGGATTTTTATACACTTGAATAATTTTTTAACGGAAAAGGGGAAAACGGTTCCAATTCCGTAACCTGTTTAGTATCCGTTTTTTATTAAATAGGGGCCCCGTGCTCATCCTGGCAACAGGAACGACCATAAAAAGCCGTCCCCCAGATATCGGAAGAGTTTTTTTTTTGTTTTATAGCCGTACCACCAGGAAGTTTTCGCAAAAGATATGGTAGATGGGCTAAAAAAAGAGCATTTTTCTGTTGTGTCGATATTTTTTCCTCGGACCTTGAAAATTTATGGTGGGGATAGAAACTTCTCAACAGGCCTCCAATATTCCCCGGGTGGTCTCCAAGGTGAAGAGTCTCTGTCGAAAAATAATGAGGTAAGGGGAAATCGGAAAAATTTGATCCGTAACTTCGGGATAAAAGGATTGGCTCTGAAGATTGAGATAGTCGGGCTTGATTGGGAAACAATAACATGGTTATGTGCTCGTTCTGGGTAAATAGAGTTTCTATCATTTATGGTAGTTTCTTGTTCCCCGGATAGTTTAGTTACGTAGCCAATTGTGGAACTTTCTTGAGGGCTGTTACAATCCTTCGGAGGACATTGGTCCAAAGTTGGAGAGATTAATGCAGCCCCCCTTAAACCACAACGAAGTTATTCCCCCTCAAAACGTCCTGGTGCCCCCTCTACACAAGCTCACGCTTGGGGTGTTGCTTAGGCGTTCGGGGTGTGACAAGCTGGTCGATCATTCGCTAGGAAGCTGCTGGGTTTTCCCGTTGGATGTGTCGGGGTTCAATCCCCCTCACAGTTGGGGCCGGTATACCCTCGGTAAGATGGATAGCTCCGATGTTGCGCACAAAAAAGATTGGCGGGAAATTTAAACGGCCCCATCTCGAACAATCCGGGGTGGCCAGTGCCTTTCTTAGTGAGGAGCTCCAGGGGCCCCGGGAAGAGCGAAGGCTGGGGCGAGCTGCTATCACAACCAAAGATTGATACGTACTGGGCGGATGTTGCACGTCTGTTGATGGGAATGGTCTCCGTGAAGCAAGGCGCTATGGCACGGTGGGTAGCAGCCCACGCGTCTGATGAGCGGAAAGCATCGGACAGGGACCCAATTTCGCTTTAAACGCCCCCCCCAGGTCTGGGACCAGGGGGGAAGGGCAGAAATAAAAGAAAATTCGTGCAGGATGGATGCCCCAGTTTAAATCACGTCCTGCAAAGATGTCATAGAACCATGGGAGTCGAGGTCACGGCATAATGGAGTGGTTTCATCTCAAGAAGGGGCGAGACAAGGGCTACCCCGTCTATTCAGGAAACCTTACGGCCAAAATCGATATAAACCGATATAGTAGCACCGACATGACACAAAGTGCTTGACGCGCAGGTAGTGACAGACGGATTTGATCTGACAGAGCTCATCAGAGCAAATGAGATTATAACGACAGGACTTATTTAGACATTGCGGTTGTATACGGGACGGGAGAACATCGGGGTTGTTCCGCAGCAAAACTGGAGGGTATTTGGGCCAATCCAAACAAGGTTGAGGATTTGGGGTATCCTAACAGCTGGTGCAGCAATGTTATCGTTAGGGTAGTGTCCGGCGGAGTCTAAGTTTTAAGACCTTCATGTTCCATGCAGGGTTTCGAGAATAACTTAGCAGCTCTATTTTACGTATCCTAAAAAACGCCTGCTAATTTGGCCAACATTTTAAAAAAGTTATAAAAAAGCCACGGGTGTTTGCTTATCGTTTTTTGGTATGCAGTCATATA
>CAUIUS010000232.1:0-67997 GCA_961210405.1 Drosophila mercatorum | reverse complement strand
TATGACATGATCACGCCTAACAAGTTTGATCAAAATCGTTCGTCTAAAAAAAAGTTAAAACATTTAATTTCCCATAGCATTGCCATGCTAATAGCAGCCAAACAACAGCTGACGCACCGACTTGCGCTTGTGGGGCGTGCGCCTGTGCGTGTGTTTTATTTTTTGCTTGTAATGAACGTACATATCATGTGTATATAAAAGAAACAAAGAACTCGGAATAGCAGTTCTTCGCAGGGTTCAGGGTATACCCTATCGAGCGGTCTCGACTCGAGTTTTCTTACTTTTTTTTTATACCCTGAACCCATTGTGGGAAATCGGGGTATAATGGTTTTGTGAAAATGTATGTAACAGGCAGAAGGAGGCGTGGCAGACCCCATAAAGTATATATATTCTTGATCAGGGAGAGAAGCCAAAGGTCGATTTGCCCCCCGTCTGTCTGTCTGCCCGTCTGTCCGTATTTTTGAACGCGTCGATCTCAGAAGATATAAAAATAGAGACTTCAATTTTTTTGGAAGTTCGTGTATATCATTTAGTTATAAAATTCTATTTAATTCATCTTTATAGTTAGGGCCTTCTGCAATTTCGGTTTTTGTTAAATTTTGGATGCCACGCCCTCAAATTTCCCCATCGCCTCAAATTTGTAACTCCCGTATATCAAATACTAGAGACTTGTGCTTTGGCACATACATACATATGAATGACATGATCACGCCCAACAAGTTTGATCAAAATCGTTCGTCTAGAAAAAAAGTTATTAAACATTTGATTTACCATAGCAGTGCCATGCAAAGCAGCCAAAGCACAGCTGACGCACGGACTTGCGCTTGTGTGTGCGTGCGCCTGTGCGTGTGTGTGTGTATGTTTTGCTTGTAATGAACGTACATATGCATGTGTATATAAAAGAAACGGAGAATACACGGAATAGCGGTTCTTCGCAGGGTTCAGGGTATACCCTAGTCGAGCGGTGTCGACGAGAGTTTTCTTACTTGTTTCTTTTGATTTCACAAGGGGGTGTTAAAAAAAAAAGGGAACGGTGTGAACAAAAAGCAAACACTTACAGTCTTTTTTTCACAGGTTCAGTCCAGCGATGAAAGGCCTTCCTCGTGGTGTTGCGCTGTGGTTAGGTTGAGGGGGTAAAATAATAAAACTTATATATAGGTATAGGTAACTTTATTATTGGCAGTATTAAGAAATTAGGTTACTAAAAAAAATATTTGTATACCTTTTCACGAAGTGAAATAGTATATTGGTTTTGTGCACAATCCGTTTGTCCGTCTGTCCGTATGAACGCAAACCATTTCCACGCTATTGAAGCTAGAGAAATTTGAAATATATACTCGTGTATACCCTCGTCAGATAAAGTGTCAAGATTTTCCCGATACGCCCACTAGGGGCGTGGCAAATCGGAAAATACATTTTCCTGTATCTCAGAAACACTATTTCTAGAAGGGCTAGAGAGTTAAGATTTCAACTGAACACTCACGTCGACATCCCAAAATCAAAAAGCTATGGCGGATATGTTTACGCCCATTGGGGGCGTGGCAAATCGGGTCAAACTGTATCTTCTAAAGTCTTACAACTATAACACCCAATTTGCGCCCACAAGTGGCGTGGCAACTAATGTCAACTTATATCTAACACAGTTTTAGTGCTAGAAAATTGGATGATAAGTTACAGGGGACGTCCTCTATCTATCTATTTGTACAAAAAATCGCCCGTGGACACTTTTATCAGCTTATATCTCCCACAGTTTTAGTGCTAGAAGCTTCAAAATTGGATGCTAAGTTACTGGGGGCCTCCTTTATCGATTCCCCAAAAGAGGCAGGCCGTACGAAAAATACCCTGTAATTTTCGACTTTTCCGAATGTAAGCATCTAAGATTCACAGTTGTATTCTTGAACGCCCACTCTATGAACAAGCCAAAACAACAAGGGTGGCAAATAAAAACTGAAAAATCTACAGCTTCTGAGCCAATAACGCGCCACATAATGACATTCTGACCTTTGACCTTGTCTTTTGATTTGTCAAATTTTATATATGTATTGAAAAGAATATTTTATTAATACAAAATAATAAGATAAAGAAAATACAACAAAAATATGAACATAACCGCAGCGGGGTTCGAGCCCACACCTCTACGCTCGCCAACGAACTTCTATCTCATTTTCAGAGCTGCCACCTCTCTCATTTTGATGCACCTATGGGGTGCTGGGACGTGAAAAAGTATTTCGCTGTCGGTTGTGTCCGACCGCAACGTTCTTACTTGTTTCTTTTTATACCCTGAACCCATTGAAAATGGGAATTCAGGGTATAATGTTTTTGTTGAAAGGCGTATGTATGTAACAGGCAGAAGGAGGCGTGGCAGACCCCATAAAGTATATATATTCTTGATCAGGATGACAAGCCGAGTTGATATAGCCATGTCCGAGAATTGGGATATTCTTCTTATAGCAATCTGTACGAGCAAGCTACCCAAATCAACTATCCTGTTGTGGGAGCAATCCGTCCCGAATAAGACTGCAGTTTCATCCTGGATGACCTGAATCGTTTTCTGACGGATCGCTATCGCTTGAGGCAACTGAGGATCATAAGTCGATTCCAGGTGCTCAGGTCGTCCCGAAAGCCCGCCGCCACCGTGAGAGTCCAGGCATAACAAAGAGAATCATCCGATCCGTGTCTGCCCCAATTTTGTGGACATGTCCGTCACAAAGAGAGCCGAGATAATAAGGCTTCAGAGTTTGTGCTTGAACTGCTTCGCTCGGGGTCATAAAGCTCGGGACTGCTCCAGTGCGCATAATTGCCATATCTGCAAGGAGCGCCATCACACCCTGTTGCACTCCGGCAACGAGTCCGCCACCTTGAATTCAATGTCGCAGCCATCCAACTCGCACGAACGTCCATCGACGTTTAACCCACCCGCGAATGCGCAAAGCTACTTTGCGGCCACTCCAGGTCGGGGTCTCCTAGGCACCGCGATCGTAACGCTCCACCATCGGGGTGAAGAATTTCATGTCCGAGCATTGATCGATTCCAGAGCCGACTCCACCTTCCTGTCGGAGAGGGTTTTCAATTTGGTCCAACCTCCGTTCCGTCATACCAACGCAGCAGTTTCTGGCATGGGACAAAGCGACGGGGGTAGTGTAAAAAAGGGGTGTCTTCTGAAACTGTCCCCCCCTGGTAACAGGAAAATTCAGGTGGAGGCTCTGGCCTTAGTCGTCCCCAAGCTGACAGGGGAGATCCCAGCGTGTCCTTTCCCAGACAAGGTGCAATACCAGTGCTTAGATCGTCCACTGGCTGACCCGCACTACAATAGGCCAGCTCCAATTGAGATGATGATTGGGGTGGATCTCTTCCCGCATATTCTTGGGGAACGGATCAAAAAGGACATGGGTGGCGAGTTCGTCGGTCTGGAGACCATTTTTGGTTGGGTGTTGTGCGGGCCAATACTAGCCGATTCACCAAGGCCTCGCCAAGCACTCATTGCTCGATCGGGAGGGCCTGATGTGAAACTTGATGCGCTGCTCACCAAGTTTTGGGAGGTGGAAGATCTTATGGCAAAGCCGAAAAAGGGAGCAGACGTCCTTTGTGAAGAAGTTTTCCAGGAGACGACCAGAAGGAGAAAGGATGGTCGATATGTAGTTTCTCTACCATTCAAAGATCCGAATAGTGTAGACTTGACTCACTCGAGACCTATCGCTTTAGCTCAATTCCTGAGGAATGAGGCGCGGCTGCAGAGGAACCCGCCTTTAAAAGCCCGTTATAACGCTGTGTTGCAGGAGTATGTCGATTTGGGCCACATGATTCGGGTGGCCCCACCCACGGACGGGAATCATTTCTACCTCCCTCATCACGCTGTCTTCAAACCTGACAGCACTATCACCAAAGTCCGCGTCGTCTTTAACGGCTCTAGTCCTTCCACCAAAGGAGTCAGCTTAAACGATGTCTTGCATACCGGCCCCACTCTTCAAGCCGACCTCACATTGCAGATACTCAAGTGGCGCTTCTTCCAATTCGTCTTTAACGCTGACATTACTCAGATGTATCGACAGATTCTTGTTAACCCCAAGCACACCCCGTTCCAGCGTATTCTCTATCGAGATCGCAGCGGAAATCTGCAGGACTACGAGCTTCAAACGGTCACTTTCGGCGTCAACTGCGCACCCTTTCTAGCCATAAGAGTCCTGCTACAGCTAGCACACGACGTGCAGCACCTGCATCCAAAGGCAAGTGAGATCCTTCGTCACTACATGTACGTAAACGATGTCCTCGCTGGCGCCCATAACAAAGAGGACGCCCACGACGCTATCCAGGAGCTCAACGCTGCGCTACTCTCGGCTGGATTCCCGCTGAGGAAATGGACTTCTAATCAAAAGGAGATACTCCATGCTCTTCCAAGAGAGCATTTGCTGCATGAGGACTTCCTCGAGCTAGAAGATGCTAGTACGGCCAAGACATTGGGCATCCGCTGGCAAGCCACGAGAGACTGCTTCTTCTTCTCCATTGCCGACCCACAACCAAAGAATCCGGTCTCCAAGAGAGAGGTCCTGTCCCACATAGCGAAGCTCTTCGATCCAGCAGGGTGGCTGGCTCCCTTCGTGATTCGGGCTAAGGTGTTCATGCAGCAAATCTGGCTAACGGAACTTGGATGGGACGACGCCCTTACCCCGTCCCTATTACTTCAGTGGCATGATTTTCTACAGGATTATCCGGGTCTCAGCCGGCTACGCATCCCCAGATGGTTAGAAATCCGACCTGACCTAAAATGGGACCTACATGGCTTTTGCGATGCTTCTCAGAAAGCCTACGGAGCAGCTCTCTACGCGCGAGTCCAGCATAAAGATTATGTGAGTGTCCATCTCTTGACCGCTAAAACGAGAGTGGCTCCAGTCAAAACTGTTTCGTTGCCACAACTGGAGCTCTGCGGCGCGGTGTTGTTAGCCGACTTGTATGCATCTTCGCAATTCTGGACTGATTCCACCATCGTGTTGGCCTGGCTTAATAAACCTCCATGCAGCTGGGCTACGTTCGTGGCAAACCGCGTGTCCAGCATCTCCCAGAGTACCAGCGGTCACAGTTGGTCTCATGTTCGGTCCGAGGATAATCCATCGGATCTTGCGAGTCGAGGCGTCTCCGCTGATGACTTGGTGGTCAGTACGCTATGGTGGCATGGACCGGATTGGCTCCGGCAAACTCCCGAATGCTGGCCAGCTTCTCTCTGCGATGTCCCCGACACGCAACTGGAGCAGCGGGTCCACTGTCACACCGTCACATCCACGCCTAAAGACGACTACAGCGGCCGGTTTTCAGACTACGGGCGGGCCTTAAGGGTCACCGCATATGTCCGGCGGCTCGTCGCCCCAAAGACTTCGAGGCCTTCCACGGTTCAACTCAGCAAGGACGAGTTGCTTTCCTCAGAACAGATCCCTGTACGGCTCGCTCAGAAGCAGAAGTACGCTGCTGAAATCCGAGCACTCTCCGAAAAACGGACTATTCCGCCTTCAAGCTCCTTGTTAAACTTAAGCCCCTATCTCGATCAATACGGCATCCTTCGCTCATGCGGGCGACTACGAGCGGCAGAGTCCCTGAGCTACGACGAACGTCACCCCATCCTACTCCCATATGACGCCCATTTCACGCGTTTGCTGGTTCAATTCGCACATCGCATCACACTGCACGGTGGCAGCCAGCTGATGGTGCGCTATTTGCGTACGAAGTTCTGGATTCCGAGGATCAAGAACCTGATCAAAGCCCATTTGCAGGGATGCAAGACTTGCGTCATTTTCCGGCGCCGTCAACAGACGCAAATGATGGGAGACCTTCCTCGAGAGCGAATCACATTTTCCAGGCCCTTTATGCACACCGGAATCGAGCTTGTCTTATCACCAAGGGGTACGTCTGCGTCTTCGTGTGTTTCAGCACCAGGGCGATTCACTTTGAGGCGACATCCGATCTCACTACGGAGAAGTTTCTGGCGGCTTTCTCACGGTTTGTGGCCAGAAGACGATGCCCACAGCGCATCTATTCCGATAACGGAAAAACATTCGTTGGAGCATCCAAGGCGCTAGAAAGAGACTTTCTAGCTGCTACCAAGCAATGCATCGTGCAGACTTTTCCTCAGCATATCCTGTCTTAGAATTTCATTCCCCCCAGCGCTCCCCACATGGGCGGGTTATGGGAGGCGGGAGTCAAGAGCTTTAAGGCCTTATTCTACAAGGCCACGTCTACCATCAAGTACACGTTCGAGGAATTGTCCACCCTGCTCTGTCGAATAGAAGCATGCCTCAACTCTCGTCCCATCTCCCCTATGAGTGAGGATCCAACGGACCTCTTAGCATTGAGCCCCGGGCACTTCCTGGTCGGAGGCCCCCTCGTATCTATTGCAGAGCCTGAGATCCATGCCGAGCCCATGTCCTTGATCAATCGGTGGCAGCGTTTGAAGGCAATCCATCACAGCTTTTGACGCCGCTGGAAGGACGAATACGTAAAGGAGCTCCACAAGCGGAATAAATGGAAAACGCCAACTCGCTGCCTTCAGATGGGTGACCTGGTCATCATTTCAGAGGACAACCTTCCACCTACCGAATGGCGCTTAGAACGAGTGGAGTGCGCGCACTCGGGCGTCGACGGCTTGGTTCGTGTCGTCGATGTTTGAACCTCGCGGGGGACCATCCGACGACCTGTGACGAAGCTCAATGTGCTGCAGAGTGAGCCTGAGGTAGCCCCGACGAAGCACTAACCCCCTCCGGATCCTTTTATGTGCTGTCTCCATGTCCTTGTTCCAGTGTCCGCTCTTTCGAGGTCCCCACACCAACTAATCCATTTCTGTTTACTGTCTGATTCCAGCCAAGCACTATTTTCCGCAGCATTATGCCCTCGATCGCTCGACCTAACAAACTCCGCCCCCGCGGGGTAGATTCTTACCGGTGTCGAGTGTGCCGCGGAGTTCACGCACTCCGTCAGTGCCGGCGGTTCCTCAACCTGAGCGCTGAGAAACGCCTGAGAGCAGTGCTCGTCAACCGCTACTGCCCGAACTGCTTAGCCCAAGAGCATTCGGGGGGGGGGGGGGGGGGGGCTTGCCGAAGCTCAGAGGGATGTCGTCGGTGTGGTCAATCCCACCACACACTTCTCCACATGGCGGATCGACCTTCTCGGCGCGGATCACCAGTTCCCCACTGTGATCACCGCCGTCCCAGATCTCCTAGGCGGCGATCGGTTGAATCCTCCGATCGCCCGGCGGCAGTCACAGCATCGCAGGCGCCCACACTAGCGTCACTCCTCCAATCCAGGACGACGACGCTGATGCCCACCGCGATGATCCGGATCGGTGACGGGACGAAGCAATTTGAGACCCGAGCGCTGCTGAACGCTTGCGCTCCCGTGAGCCTAATCAATGGCTCGTTTGCCAAAGCCCTCGGACTGGCTGTCACTCGCGTCGGGGACGACAAAGCTTGCTCAGCTGTAATTGAGTCCAAGAGCGACTCGGCTCTTCGGAAGGCGCTCATGCTCAAGGTGGAGCCCGATCTGTGCATCCGCACGCCTAACCGCGAGGCTCCCGAGACGGTGCGAGGGAAGTTCTCCACACTCGTCCTGGCGGATCCGACCTTCTACCGGCCTGGGTCTATCTCCGTGGTTCTTGGTGCAGACCTCTATCCTGAGGTCATCCAACCGGGTTGTGTGCCTGCCCACCACGGCACACCCGCCGCCCAAAGCACGCTGTTCGGTTGGGTAATTTCCGGCTCCTGCGGCGTCTAGGTGCTCCAGAACGCTGCCGTTCCCTATCCTATCATATGGCTAGTGTGGCAATTGCAACTTGTTGCAAGGGGGGCGGCATGTTCACACCACAGGGTGATCAGGGGGAACCAACAGCTAAGGATTTTTATTGTACGAGAAGGCGGGCACACTGGAATGTGTGACTGGCACTTCTCTGTAAATCGCCATTACGCTCGGTCTTTTCCTCGCCTTTTTTCTATATATACATATATTGGCTCTTACATTCTTACTCTTACATTTACCACATACTGCAATAAAGAGTGAATTGTGTTACACCAAAACCGCGCGTTATCTTTTGTTACCGCGATCCACCCCCAAGAGAGTGAAAACATTGGCCGCCGCCAATTACTTATTCAGGCCAGTCCGCCCTACCACAAACAGTTTCTTATTTCTTATTATTTTATATTATATTATTAATCATCTATATACATTTAAATGTGCACTTCTCTTCTTGTCTTTATTAATATTAAGTATGTATTAACATATTGTATTTATTAACATTTTTTCTTTATTAAAATATGGTCTTGAAAGACACTGTGGTTCACTAAGTTTTTTTTCCATTGTAAAAACTTTTTTATTGTTATGTATTATAAACTGTTTTATTGTTTTTATACTATTTCACGTAGTGATATAGTATATTGGGTTTGTGCAATGTCCGTCATGCTGTCCGTCCGTCTGTCAGTCTGTCCGTCTGTCCGTATGAACGCAAACCATTTCCACGCTATTGAAGCTAGAGACTTGAAATTGGAAATATATACTCGTGTATACCCTAGTCTGATAAAGTGTCAAGATTTTCCCGATACGCCCACTAGGGGCGTGGCAAATCGGAAAATGCATTTTCCTGTATCTCAGAAACACTACTTCTAGAAGGGCTGGAGAGTTGAGATTTTAACTGAACACTCATGTCGACGTCCCAAAATCAAAAAGCTATGGCGGATATATCTACGCCCATTGGGGGCGTAGTAAATCAGGTCAAACTGTATCTTCAACAGTTTTAAAGCTAGAACGCCCAAATTTGGCACGTGGGCTACTATAAGGATCGTATTTTATGGCCACGCCTACTAGGGGCGTGGCAAATCGGATCTGAAGATATAGTGATTTTACTAATTTCGTTATATTTTGAGCACTATTGATGCTAGAGACTTGAGACTTGGTATATATACTCGGGTTAACATCCCACAATCGAAAAGCTATGGCGGATATATCTGCGCCCTCAGGGGGCGTGGCAACTAATATCAGCCTATATCTCTCTCAGTTTTAGTGCTAGAAGCTTCAAAATTGAATGTTAAGTTACTGGGGGCCTCCTCTATCGATTCCCCAAAAATTATTGTTACGCCCCAAAAGGGGCGAGACATACAGAAAAATACCCTATAATTTTCGCATTTTTCCAATGTAAGCATCCAAACTTTACAGCACATGCCAAAAATTATTTGTCTACGGCCACTGGGGGCGTGGCAATTAAAAACTGAAACATCTGCAGCTTCTGAGCCAATAACTCGCCAAATAATGACTTTGTGACCTTTGACCTGACTTTTGACTTGTTAAATTATATATATATGTTTGAAAAGAATATTTTATTAATACAAAGTAACTAAATAAGGAAAATATAACAAAAATATCAACATGACCGGGGTTCGAGCCCACACCTCCACGCTAGCCAACGAACTTAAATCACATTTTCAGAGTTGCCACCTCTCTCATTTTGAGAGATGCCATGTCTCTCGATTTAGGTGCGTATTTTTGCTAAGGTAAGGGCTCTAAGCTTCGATCCTAATTGAAACTGTCTGGCCACCTCCGATGAAAATTTTTAATCGGCAGCTAATTTGAGCAGCGACAGAGGGGATTTAAGGTTAAATTTAAAAAAAATATAATGAGATAAAGGCCCCTGTGGGCTGCTGGGACGTGAAATAGTATTTCGCTGTCGGCTGCGCCCGACAGCAACGATCTTACTTGTTTTGTTTGTTTTTTATACCCTGAACCCATTGAAAATGGGAAATCAGGGTATAATGTTTTTGTTGAAATGTATGTAACAGGCAGAAGGAGGCGTGGCAGACCCCATAAAGTATATATATTCTTGATCACGATGACAAGCCGAGTTGAAATAGCCATGTCCGTCTGTCCGTCCGTCTGTCCGTCCGTCTGTCCGTATGTATGAACGCATCGATCTCAGAACCTATAACAGCTAGAGACTTGAAATTTTTTATGTAGGTTCCTGTATAGCACGAAAAGATCGAGTTTGTTAAAAAAATCGATAACTGTCTTTATTTTAATGTTATCGATTAAAAACGAAATCGATACTTAGTTATATAATTCTATCTAATTCATCTTTTTAGCTTGAGTCTTCAAATTTTGCATTTAGTGCTATGTAAGCCTTACACAATTTCGGTTTTTGTTAAATTTTGGATGCCACGCCCCCTTCGCCTCAAATTTGCAAAACACGTATTTCAAGTACTAGAGACTTGTGCTTTGGCACATACATACATATGGATGGCATGATCATGCCCTACAAGTTTGATCAAAATCGTTCTTCTAGAAAAAGTTATTAAGCATTTAATTTCTCATATCATTGGCATGCAAATAGCCGCCAAAGAACAGCTGACGCACGCACCGACTTGCGCTGGTGTGTGCGAGCGCCTGTGTGTGTATGTATTGCTTGTAATGTATACATGCTCGGAATAGCGGTTCTTCGCAGGGTTCAGGGTATCCCCTAGTCGAGCGGTCTCGACTAGAGTTTTCTTACTTGTTTAATAATAGTTAAGAGTTTATGTAGTTGTTTGTATATCCTTTGATGTTCTATTGTATTAGTTTTTTTTATACCCTGAACCCATTGAAAATGGGAAATCAGGGTATAATGTTTTTGTTGAAATGTATGTAACAGGCAGAAGGAGGCGTGGCAGACCCCATAAAGTATATATATTCTTGATGAGGGAGACAAGCCGACTCGATTTAGCCATGTCCGTCTGTCCGTCTATCCGTCCATCCGTCCGTCTGTCCGTATGTATGAACGCGTCGATCTCAGAACCTATAAGAGCTAGAGACCTGAAATTTTTTATGTAGATCCGAGAATAGCACGAAAAGATAGAGTTTGTTAAAAAAGTCAATAACTATTTTAGTTTTAATGTTATCGATTAAAAACATTATCGAATGTTAGTTATAAAATTATATCTCCCACGTCTTTATAGCTAGAGTCCCCAATTTTTGTTGTAAGTTTTATATTTATTTTATGTAATTTTGATTTTTGTAAAATTTTGGATACAGGCTCCAAATTTCCCCAAATATTAAACAAAACATTTGGCCAATCGGCCAAAGACGTCACCAGCAACGCAAAGCAAACTGTTTACCTATACATGTGCACCCATACACGTGCATCTAGAAAATTCTAAAACCCGCAAGTTTTTGTGTACATATTTCCAATAGATGGCGCTATGATTTGCTAATTATCAGCGGTTCAATAAATCGAAACATTGATGGCACTATTCTATCGAACCATAGATGGCGCTATAAGCTAAACAATTGAAAAAGAATTGAATTTAGTTTTCTATGCGTTTATACGAAATGCTAATTATGCAGTATTTCAAAAAACGCAGATAGCGCGGGGCTTAGGGTATCTCCTAGTCGGGACCCCCGACTAGAGTTTTCTTAATTGTTTTAAGTTGGAGTTAAGTAGAAATATTTCATAGACGAACTGATGAGCGAAGCTTAAGCTTCTTTATGAGTATTATTTGTAGACTTATTGATGAAATGTCTTTCAATTAGCCAGTTAAACCAATGAACACTTGAAATGCAGCACGTCGTTAATCATATCTGTTAAGTGCAATGGTAGGTATAACAGATTAGAGATTAGAGCCGAACCAAGAACGAATTCAGCAGGAAAATGCTGATGCACGTGTGAGCATATGCTCTTCGAGTAAGCCGATCTATAATGCTTAGCATATTCTTGCATCATACCTAACACGTTCAATCAATCCAATTATCCAATTTTAAAGAACCCTACAAAAGGGGATAGGAAGTGTACTTGTCACTTCAGTTGGCTTTCAACCATCGCTCTGCAATGGCAACCCAAAATGCTCACACGCCAAAGCTCATGCCCCACTCACACACATGTATGTACATATACACACATGCAAATATGTGTGCGCGATCGAAAAGATTCAATGTTGTGATTTTACAGTTTGCAAAGGCAGGCAGGCAGCTAATGTTTCGCATGCAGGCACACAAATGCTCATACATGTGAGCTACTGTAACGGTAAGTACTGTAAGTGTGTGTGTTTGTGTGCATGCTCGTCGCGATCAATTATTCGTTATGCGCCGCACACTTCCATACCCTTGCCATAAATTATAACGAACATTTTGACATTTTGCATGAGCCTGGCAAATAATTTCAAAAGTTCGGTATACTCTACTGCGGCAAGAGAAGAAATGAAACTTCAGCGCGGGAATTTCAATTGTTGTTGCTGATGAGTTCTTTCAATTGTTGTTGCTGATGAGTTCTTAAGTATATATATTTGAGAGAGAAGAGAGCGGAGAATAAGAATACATGAGACAAGAGATCGAGCATAATCGAACGAGCGCTCGCACTCATTTGCTGTCTCATATTACCCGCTGCTCGAAGCGAAAAGTAAAGCGAATCTGGACGCACGGCGCATACTGCGTGTGTGAGCAGCCAGCCAATAGAAAGCGTTTGTTGTGCTTTGGCTTATTAGGTAACTCCTTTCAGTGTGTGTGTTTGTCACTTTAACATGCACTTTAGTCAATAAAAATGGTAATTCATGATATTACGATCTGTGAAAATGACTAAATGACTGAATGACTAACCCCATAAAATATATATGTACATACATATGTAGAATTAGAAGCTGGGTGAATATAAAATATGACTAAAATTCGAATTGCTGGCCAGTTACAAACCCAACACCACACACCCCTACCTACACCATGACGAGTAAAGTTCAGTTGTTAATTAGCATTCGAACCAATCAGACGTTCTGTCTTTTGAGACGGCTCTGCAACTACACAATACATATTTACACAACCCATTCACTTCACACATGGTTCTTCGCAGGGTTCAAGGTATCACTTAGTCGAGCGGTCTCGACTAGAGTTTTCTTACGTGTTTTATATTCATATATTAAGCAACATAAGAAAAAGGATACTTTTAGATTATTAAAAATTAAACAATTTTAAATTTTAATGAATAAGAATATACACAAAAATAATAACCATATGTATTTATATAATAAAACATTTTACAATGCATTTTAAGTTATAATTGAAAAACTATAAGTTTATTTACATTTGAGTCGCAGTCATAACTATGTGCACTATGTACCGTTGTAAAGCTCAGCGTGACCTGAGCATACAGTTACTTTACTGTGTAAAGCTTAGCTTGACGTGATTCTGCCGCTACTTCTTTTACAGCGATGAGCGTAAAAAGAGGCGACAGAAAATAAAACAAGTTAGAGTGCTCTAGTCGAGACTGCTCGACTAGGAGATCCCCTGTACCCTGCGAAGCACCGCGTTTCCTAACATTCTCTGTTACTTTTATATGTATGCAGCGAGCAACCCATACACACTCTCAGAGGCACGCACAAGCGCAGAATTTGCTAACTGATCATTTGGCTCAGCAACTGCGCTTAGTCAGCAAGGCGCCGATAATATGATATGATATAATAGCTACAATACAATTATATATAAAATAATTAAGTCTGCAAAAGTTTTCCATAAAATTCTGAAGCTTATGCCATATAAACGGGAAATTCACTCATGGTGTATTGGGGTTGACACTGCCCTGAATCGGCCGAAGGAGGCGTGGTCGACGCCATAAAGTATATATATGAAGAAGACAACCCGAGTTGATATAGTTCTGTCCGTCCGTCTGACCGTATGTATGACGTGTCGATCTCAGCATCAATAAGAGCTAGAGACTTGAAATTTTAATGCAGGTTCCTGTGTAGCACGAAAAGATCGAGTTTGTTAAAAAAAACGATAAGTTGTTAAATTTTGATGTTATCGATTAAAAATGATGTCGATACTCAGTTATATAATTCTATATAATTCATCTTTATATCTAGGTGCTCTAGTCGAGACTAGTCACTAAGAAATAAATGCCTAATAACTTTTTTCGTAGACTAACGTTGTAGATCAAACTTTTAGAACATACATACATATGTATGTATGTAGATATTATTGTGATTTCTTACCAAGTGTGTTAATGATTTTTGGAATAAATGTATGTATATATAAAGCAGTTTAAACAAGTATGTACATATATCGAGTTTTTGAGCAACAAAATTTGAGTCTTGATTAAGTGCACAGACTCGATACAGAGACCAGGCCGCGCAAAAATTGGTCCACTTCACCCAGACAGCACTATAATATTGCAGCATTCAAGGCGCTCTACCTACATCAAACAGCAGCATTAACTATTGCACTGACCAAACAACATATTCGACAACATCAGACGCCACTGTTTAAAGACACCAATTACTCAATCGTGATCAGACACACACATATTCATATGTGTGTGTGTGTGCAGTCCACGGGTCGAACTACTTCAAACGCTGGTTTCTACAATTTTCATTTCAAGTTCCATTTCTTCTCTTTTGAAATTATTTGCCAGGCTCATCCAAAACTCAGCATTTGCCTTATAATTTATGGCAAGGATATGGAAGTGTGCGGCGCATAACAAATAATGATCGCAACGAGCATGCACACACACTCTTGCAGTACTTACCCTTACAGTAGCTCACATGTGTGAGCATGTCTGTGCCTGCATGCGAAACGGTAGTCGCCAGTGGAAGTTGTAAAGACCCAACGTTTGCCTTTGAATTGTGTGAACGATATTGCGATTTGTTCGGTCTTGTGGACTTACAATTCCACTTCACAGATACATATTTACATATGTACATACATACATACATCTACATCTTAATGTAAGTGCATATAAAATACATATATATTTATATGGTATAATTACTTTAGTAACATAGGCCCATAAACATTATCAAATTAATGAAATTCAAAGCAGCGCATTAACCAATGTACATGAGTCATTCAAATGTGTGTGACTACAGTGGGTTAGATAATTCATATCTATTCACAGGTGCCATTTTGCTCGTACCATCTGTGGCAAAATGATTACTGTAGGTCATAACAGCTCATGATAGGCACTATACAATTCGAACCACACAAAATTAACAAACCACTGAACCCCAAGACACTCTACAATTTTGATCAGATCTGAACCCGGTAACAAATTTGACGATGCTGCCCCGCACCAGCCGAGTAAGATGCCAAATCTGGTTTTATACCCTGAACCCATTGAAAATGGGAAATCAGGGTATAATGTTTTGTTGAAATGTATGTAACAGCCAGAAGGAGGCGTGGCAGACCCAATAAAGTATATATATTCTTGATCAGGGAGGAAGCCGAGTCGATTTAGCTCTGTCCGTCTGTCCGTCTGTCTGTCTGTCTGTCCGTCCGTCTGTCTGTCTGTCCGTATGTTTAAATGCGTCGATCTCAGAAGATATAAGAGCTAGAGACTTCCAATTTTTTTTGGAAGTTCGTGTATATCACGATTCGACCGAGGTTGTTTCAAATAATTGATAACTATCATCGTCTTATTGTTATCGATTAAAACCCAATATCTTCATTTAGGTATAGAATTCTATTTAATTCATCTTTGTAGTTAGTCTTCAAATTTTGCATTTAGTGTTATTTGAGCCTTGCGCTAAATTTTGGGTGCCACGCCCCCTTCGCCTCAAATTCGTAAATCCCGTATTTCTAGAGACGACTACTACGTACTAAAGACTTGTGCTTTGGCACATACATACATATGGATGACATGATCACGCCCAACAAGTTTGATGAAAATCGTTCGTCTAGAAAAAATATCAACACAAGAACAGCTGACGCACCGATTTGCGTTTGTGTGCGCGTGCGCCTGTGTGTGTGTGTGTATGTATTGCTTGTAATGAACATACATATACATATGTTTTATAAAAGAAACGGAAAATGCACGGAATAGCGGTTCTTCGCATGGTTCAGGGTATCCCCTAGTCGAGCGGTATCGACTAGAGTTTTTTTTACTTCTTTAACATTGCACTATGGCCAGAAGCCCTTTTTTTGGCATAAAGTCGAAATTTGTATGTTCACAGAACTCAATATTTAATTTATATTATGAATATAAATACATCAGATAAGAGGCGCACGCGACTAAAAAGGGGGAAGGGGGGGGTTCTGCGCATAAGTGTACTGAAACGGATCTAATAAATTTCATTTGCTCGTTTATGTTCCATTTCGAATAAACTTGCATGTTGCAGGCGGATATGAGTTTCGCCGTTGTAGTGTTGCTGGTGTAGTGTTGATCGTTTAAATGAAAAAATGGAATTTTTCTTCAAGCACATTAAAAAATTTATGCGAAAGTGCATTCGTAACTTGCAAAGATTTAAAGTTTCTCACTCATGTATGAGCAGGTGACGGATCTAGCTTTATCTATAATGGACAGGCTAATACTGACCGATGCCGGAATACGATCAAATAGAAAATTAGCATCTTACCCTTCAACAGGCACTAAATTTTCCACGCCTCATTTATTACATTCCGTATCACTTTCTGTGAAGAAAGCCACAAAGGCTGAATTAGTTTAGGCACTGAAAGTTGCCAGGGATGAAGAACCAGAAAACTTAGCAGTGATTAGAAAATCAATGATCCCCAAAAAGCTGATTCCTCTTACTCCTGAAGAAGCATTGGCATTCATGTTGGGAAATGGTATAAGAAAACAGCATTACATCAACATTCATAATATAAATAAAGCACTATTTCATCACAGTATTCGGTTGATATTGAAAAATTAAATTCATTTTGTAAAACAACACTTTGATTATACATAAATATGTATCCCAGGTATCCAATGTCACCAACGGTCCAGAAAATAATAATTTACTGCTGGTAAATAGTGAACGCGTCCTTATATCCGATTGGATGTGTGCACGGAACAAGCTCTATAAAAACTATAGAAAATCGCAATACACAAAATAAAACTATTGAACAATATGACTGATGTCTCTTATAGGGCCTTCTATTCTTCATATTCACTTTTATCAAGTATATATTTAAGTAGAAGGTAGAAAAAAGTAAAAAACAAGTAAGAACGTTGCTGTCGGACGCAACCGACAGCGAAATACTATTTCACGACCCAGCAGCACACAGGGGCATCTATCACATTATATTTTTTTAAAATTTAACCTTAAATCCCCACTTTCGCCGCTCAAATTAGCTGCAGACTAAAACTTTTCATTGGAGGTGGCCAGACAGTTTCAATTAGGATCGAACCCTTACCTTAGCAAAAACACACACCTAAATCGAGAGAGATGGCATCTCTCAAAATGAGAGAGGTGGCAACTCTGAACATGTGATTTAAGTAGCGAGCGTAGAGGTGTGGGCTCGAACCCCGGTGCGGTCATGTTGATATTTTTGTTATATTTTCCTTATTTAGTTATTTTGTATTAATAAAATATTCTTTTCAAACATATATATATAATTTGACAAATCAAAAGACAAGGTCAAAGGTCACAAAGTCATTATTTGGCGGGTTATTGGCTCAGAAGCTGCACATGTTTCAGTTTTGATTTGCCACGCCCCCAGTGGCCGTAGACAAATAATTTTTGGCATGTGCATAGAGTGGGCGTTCAGGAATATAACTGTAAAGTTTGGATGCTTACATTCGAAAAATGCGAAAATTACAGGGTATTTTCTGTATGTCACGCCCCTTTTGGGGCGTAACAATAATTTTGGGGGAATCGATAGAGGAGGCCTCCAGTAACTTAACATTCAATTTTGAAGCTTCTAGCACTAAAACTGTGGGAGATATAAGCTGATATTAGTTGCCACGCCCCTGAAGGCGTAGATATATCCGCCATAGCTTTTCGATTGTGGGATGTTAACCCGAGTATATATACCAAGTCTCAAGTCTCTAGCATCAATAGTGCTCAAAATATAACGAAACTAGTAAAATCACTATATCTTCAGATCCGATTTGCCACTCCCCTAGTAGGCGTGGCCGTAAAATTTTTCGGGCGATCCTTATAGAATCGTAACAGTAACCCACGTGCCAAATTTGGGCGTTCTAGCTTTAAAACTGTAGAAGATACAGTTTGACCCGATTTGCCACGCCCCCAATGGGCGTAGATATATCCGCCATAGCTTTTTGATTTTGGGATGTCGACATGAGTGTTCAGTTAAAATCTCAAAATCTCAACTCTCTAGCTCTTCTAGAAGTAGTGTTTCTGAGATACAGGAAAATGCATTTTCCGATTTGCCACGCCACTAGTGGGCGTATCGGGAAAATCTTGACACTTTATCAGACGAGGGTATACACGAGTATATATTTCAAATTTCAAGTCTCTAGCTTCAATAGCGTGGAAATGGTTTGCGTTCATACGGACAGACGGACAGACGGACGGACAGCATGACGGACATTGCACAAACCCAATATACTAGTTCACTACGTGAAATAGTATAAAAATCACCTTCAATGGTTAGTGGGGGAGGTGTATGGAGGCGAAATTCTATATTAACATAAAAACAAGTAAGAAAACTCTAGTCGAGACCGCTCGACTAGGGTATACCCTGAACCCTGCATTCTTCGTTTCTTTTATATACACATGCACATCTACGTTCATTACAAGCAAAACATACACACACACATACACAGGCGCAAGCACACACAAGCGCAAGTCGGTGCGTCAGCTGTTCTTTGGCTGCTTTGCATGGCAATGTTATGGGAAATTGAATGTTTAATAACTTTTTTTCTAGACGAACAATTTTGATCAAACTTGTTGGGCGTAATCATGTCATCCATATGTATGTATGTGCCAAAGCACAAGTCTCTAGTATTTGAAATACGGGACTTACAAATTTGAGGCGAAGGGGGCGTAGCATCCAAAATTTAACAAAAACCGAAATTGTATAAGGCTCACATAACACTAAGTGCAAAATTTGGAGACTCTAGCTATAAAGATGAATTATATAGATTTATATAACTGAGCATCGATTTCGTTTTTAATCGATAACATTAATATTAAGACAGTTATCGATTTTTTTTAACAAACTCGATCTTTTCGTGCTATACAGGAACCTACATAAAAAATTTCAGTCTCTAGCTCTTATAGGTTCTGAGAACGACGCGTTCATACATACGGACAGACGGACATGGCTATATCAACTCGACTTGTCATCCTGATCAAGAATATATATACTTTATGGGGTCTGCCACGTCTTCTTCTACCTGTTACATACATTTCAACAAAAACATTATACCCTGATTTCCCATTTTCAATGGGTTCAGGGTATAAAAATGGCGTTAGCTTGAAAACTAGACTTTATGCCAAAAAATCGGGATTTCTGACCATAGTGCATTGTGTATGTTATTAAGAATTTGTTTGTGTTTTGCGTTGAAAAGGATAATAGGGCTTAGGTTAAATAAAATTTATGTAAGGGCTCTTGTTTGGGGGGTTAGTTTAAGTTTTAGTTTTAGAGGGCTTAAAGTTAGTAGTTAGGGTGTTAGACTTATTTTTTATCAAAAATTTTAGTTTTAGATCTTCGGTAGATTGTGATGTGTAGGGTTTGTTTTCCATATTGGAAATGTTACCATCAGTTTCTGTGTCTTCTGTTGTGGTTTGATATTGTTGGTGTGTTTTATGTTGCGTCTTGGATATTGCATCGGTTAATCGGGCTGTGGCTGGTTGTGCTGGAGTTGAGTTCTAACTCAGAGGTTTGACCGTAGGTTTTTGTATCCTGTTGATTTGTGTGCGCGTGTAATGGGCGTTGGTTTATGTGTAGGTTGGTGTGTGTGTTGCTGATGTTTGTGTTATTGGCTGAGTAAGCGATTTAGCATAGGTGTTACTCAGTTGTTGGTTACGTCTTTTGTAGTATATATCAGTTGCAGTTTTGTGATCTACGTTTTCGGTTATTTTTATTGCTGTCAGTTCTTGTTGTTTGAGGAATGTAGGGCATTTGCGATCAAGTGGGCTATGTTGGTGGTTAATTTCTGGGTTATGTTTACAATACAGACAGCTGTGAGTGTTTTTGCATTGCGCCCCTTCGCTGGTATGTTTGCTATCAGAGCCGGTTTGGCAAGTTTCTGGACTTTTGCATATGGTAGTGTGGTGTCCAAAGCGTAGACAGTTTTTGCAGCGCAATGGAAGAGGAATATAAGGTCTCACACGGACTGATTCGTACCCAATTTTGCTTGTTTCGGACAGTTTGTGTTTCAAATGTAATTATGATGAGTCCGGTTTCTACGAGTGTGTTGTCTTCTGGGTTTGCTTTTTTAGGATTTTACGTACTTCACTTACTTTTTGTGTATTCAATTCTTGTTAAATTATGTTTTACAGTATATAACGCCTTTAGAAAAGTTTAGTGTTTTGTGTTCTGTTGCTGTAATATCAATGTCTATCATTTTGGTGAGCTTAAGTAGTTTTAAAGCTTGCAAATTGTTATTGGTTTTAATGAGTAGGCAGCCGTCTCTTGTTTTTTTTTTTGCATGTTTCCACTTCTCCTCAGCAAGCATAGACAATAGTTTTTTTTGATGATGAACGGTGATTTTTTTTTTCAAACGGTTCGTAGTGGTTTCGCATTAATACAACGTACTTTGTTTTAATTAGATGTGTTTCTGTATTTGCTTATGTCCGGTGATTCTAGCATGGTTGTTGTTTTTGGGCACAAGACTGGTGTAACTATTGTGTCGTGTGTTTTTTTTTAAATATTACTAAGCTCTGGCTACCGCTCTCATTTATGACAGGAACCGTAGCAGAGCCATAGTCCAACAAAAAAATGTATAAGCTGTGCTCCGCTCTCGGAGTTTGTTGTGTTCATATCTGTAGCGATAGCAATAGCACAAAACGAAATGAACGACTACGCTTTGTCAGAGCGGTAGCCGAAAAACGAAAGCAAGATGAGAGCAGAGCAAACGCTCGGCTCTTTGCGCCGTTATTTTTTCTGCAATTCGGCGATCGTTTATTTTTGCTGGTTCATAAAATGTATATGTATGCACATTTTTGTGCATACTGCGAAAAACTTTTTCACGTCCCACCACCCCACAGGGGCATCTATCACATTAAATTTTCAAATTAATCCTTAACCCCACTGTCGCCGCTCACATTAGGTGCCGATTAAAAATTTTCATCGGAGGTGGCCATGGCAGTTTTTGTTGAAATGTATGTAACAGGCAGAAGGAGGCGTGGCAGACCCAATAAAGTATATATGTTGATCAGTTAGACAAGCCGAGTCGATTTAACCCTGTCCGTCTGTCCGTCCGTCCGTCCGTCCGTCTGTGCGTATGTCCGTATGTATGAACGCGTCGATATCAAAACTTAGAGACTTCAAATTTTTTTTATAAGTCCCTGTATAGGGCGCGCATATCGATTTGTTTCAGAAATTCGATAACTGTTATCGTTTTATTGTTATCGATTAAAAACGAAAATCTAAATTCAGCTATAAAATTCTATCTAATTCATCTTTCTAGCTAGAGTCTTCAAATTTTGCATTTAGCGTAATGTGAGCCTTACGCAATTTCGGGTTTTGTTAAATTTTGGGAACCACGCCCCCTTCGCCTCAAATTTGTAACTCCCATATATCAAATACTGGAGACTTGTGCTTTGGCACATACATACATATGAATGACATGATCACGCCCAACAAGTTTGATCAAAATCGTTGCTCTAGAAAAGAAGTTATTAAACATTACATTTCCCATAACATTGCCATGCAAATAGCAGCCAAAGCACAGCTGACGCACCGACTGGCGTTTGTGTGCGCGTTCGTCTGTGTATGCGTGTCTGTATGTGCTGCTTGTAATGAACACACATATACATATGTAGTATAAAAGAAACGAAGAATGCACGGAATAGCGGTTCTTCGCAGGGTTCAGGGTATACCCTAGTCGAGCGGTCTCGACTAGAGTTTTCTTACTTGTTATTTTAGTGTTATGTGAGCCTTATACAATTTCGGTTTTTATTAAATTTTGGATGCCATGCCCCCTTTGCCTCAAATTTGCAAAACACGTATTTCAAGTACAGTAGTAGTTCCTTGTGCTTTGCCAACAAGTTTAATCAAAATCGTTTCTCTGGAAAAAAAAATTATTAAGCATTTAATTTCCTATAATATTGGCATACAAATAGCAGCCAAAGCACAGCTGACGCACCGACTTGCGCTTGTGTGTACGTGCGCCTGTGCGTGTGTGTGTATGTTTTGCTTGTAATGAACATACATATACATGTGTATATAAATGAAACGCAGATTACTTGGAATAGTTGTTCTTCGCAGGGTTCAGGGTATCCCTTAGTCGAGCGGTCTCGACTAGAGTTTTCTCGTACTGGCGGAGCACTGCGCTGCCAATTGCCTTGAGCAGCAGGCCTTTCGGCGACTTCACCGCTGCCGAAATGCGGCGCTCGCGTGGAAATGAAAATAAAATTCATTCCCCGCACCGCAGCATACGCTTGGATCGCAGCTGAGTTGTCGCTGAAATTGGCCGCAACGTGCGCGCTGCACCCACGACTTGGTGGCATTGTCGCATTAGAGTTTTCGGACAATGCCACGTCGACCAATGCACCTGGATAAGCACATAAAAAAGGTTGTAGAAGTTAGATCTATATGTACAGCCTTCGAAGCGAAACAGACGAATAAGGCAATATACATTTTAACGGACGCTTTGCCCCGAATCCCCAACGAAACTAAAATTGGACCACAAAAGTCCACTCCGCTAATCTCAAAGGGTCTGTTCCCGTGTAAACGATCAGCGGGAAGGTTGCCCATTATTTGCACCGCAGCACACAGCTCAAGCCGCGGCACTGACATCGTTTTCAGTGGGGCTACTTTGGACTAGACGGTTAGCAACCTGACACTGATACCATCAACTGTTTGCACTCGTACGCATAGACAACAACCGTAGGCTCTTGTTTACGCGGGCATACGTAACGAGGTATGCACAAAGCATTTAACTCTGTAAAACAGTTGGTCACTGCTTCCAACTTTGGTTTCATTCGGGCAGGTAATTGGTCATCCCATCAAAGTTTATTCAACCACATTTCCTGTATCAAGACCCTTGCACGACTTACGATCGGACTTAGCAAACCTAAGGGATCGTATAATCGTGCCACAAACAAACGGACCGCTTGGTTGGATTAGAATCTCTTGGAGATTCAATTGCTTATCTGAACACGTCAGCCTCGGATTCCAAATTAATCCTAAGGCCTTTGTGTCTTCTTGATGACCAATAACAATGTTGTCCTCTGCTGATTGAGCTGCAAGTTGAGTTACAGTTGGACGACCATTTTGTAAGATGGAAGCTAAAACCTCGAAGAATTGCGATTAAATCGCGGTGCAACAAGCATAACTCCTCAGCGATGGCTGATCCTGTCAACAAATCATCGACAAACAAATCGTGAGCTAAGAACCTAGCAGCAGCAGGGTGAGTGGAAGCGTGTAATGCGCTCAGATACTGTAGGCATCGAACTGTCAAAAATGGCGCAGCAGCTGACCCATACGTTACTGTATTTAATCGAAAAATTTGTAACGGATCAGTGAGCTTTTCTCTCCACACAACAAGTTGAAAGTTGCGCTGGGACTCGTATAATTCTACTTGACGGTACATTTTAGCTATGTCTACGGTTGCAGCCCAAGGGCGAAGTCGAAAGCGGAGCAACGTTTCCCATAACTGAGGCTGAATGGTCTTACCCACCATGAGTAAATCATTCAGCGACAACTGAAAACACAATTTGCTACAGGCATCGAACACTACCCGGAAATTGACTAGCTGTGCGGTCATAGCACGCATTGGTACGGAATAAAATAATGCGGTTTTCTCGGAATGTGATTATCGGTCGGGGTCATATGTTGGTAGCTTCTTTTATTCGGCCTTCTCTTAATACATCAAAAAAGATATCGGCACCGAGAAGTATATCAATGCGTTGTGGCTTGTGGAACCGAGGATCAGCTTACTGCGCGCTATCAGCTCAGTAAGTTTTTCAGGTTGGTGTGACGATATGGACCGTAGGATGCCAAAATCAGTCATGATTTGTGTGTCATCCGTTCGTGAGGCTTTTGATGTTTGAACACTGTGACTAACAACTGACTGACAGTTAACAATGCCCAATAATTGAATACCCCTTTTTTGCCTCTTCAATTTAAATTGCTTAGCTAACTCCTTAGTGATAAAGTTAACCTGATAGCTGGAGTCTAAGAGGGCTCTAGCTAACTAATACGATCCTGATTGATCTTTTACTCTGACGACAGCCGTTGACAGGAGAACTTGGTCAGAGGCGCTACTCGCGTGGATCACAGCCGAAAACTGTGACGCAATGGGCCTCGGAACTACTGGGATAACCGTTGAGGCAGCCTGAGGAGCCTCCAAAGTGTATCTATGAAGAATGGAATGATTGGGCTTAAAGCAAACACGACAGTGAGCTGATTTACAAGCGGCTACCGAATGTCCTGTTCGCAGCTTATACAAAGCGGATAGCCGAATTCGAATCGATTCTGGCAAGGTAGTGCTGCGAATGATGAACAAGACTAAATATAATAGTCATTAGATTTGCAAAAACCACATTTATTGACTTGGAGCTGACTTTGAAGAGTAAGGGCTAATGACGTTTTTCCACCTCGCATGCAAGAGATGATTCTTCAGCTGTCAAATGTTGATAGCGTCTGTTTAAAGCAACTTCACAATCATTCCACAATGGAAGTTTGTTGTAGTCTAAGTCCTCTTCCGATCTTGAGCGTGTGCCAGTGTCTAGCTTGCTCATTGCTAAATGTATCAACATGGCATTGAAAATCTGTTTATCAGATCATAGCGATAACAGCGATTCATGAACGACACGCACCAAATCAATCATCTTGCGCAAAGATGATGCTCATGGTGCAGACATACTAGGTAGTTCAAACAGTTTGGAGATGCTATAAAAAAATACATTGGTTGTCATATTCTGTTTTTAAAGCCTTCAAAACTTTTGGGCATGACTTTCCGGTTTTGGTTGACTGTCACGCTGATGATGACTCGTCCATTGACCGATTCTTTCCTCGCTTGTCAGTCATGATTCTCAAAAATTTTATTTATTTGAAACCAATTTCAACTAAACCCGAATAATAATGTAAGCTAAGGAATCGCAGAATACTATGCACTCCGTTCGGTCGATAGTCTATATTTTATATGTTAGCTAGTTGTAAATGAGCTGCTACTAACGATTGTAACAGATACCTGTAAATTATTTAGACAACCACCCTGTGTTTGATCGTGAGTGTCATCGCAAGTGGGAGCGCAAATGCACAGCCGAACTTCACAACAGCGGACAAATAGAGCTGGTGAGGCGAGTATGCACTCATGCACGTTTGATGAGCACAACGATCAGCGCAAGTGACAGCTCAAATGCACAGCCGAACTTCACGACAGCGACGGCTGCATGCGCACACTTATAAATTTTGCCGAACGACAAGAGCGCAATTATGACGAAGAGCTGATAGCAACAACAATGTATCAGCGCTTTATCTTCGCAAGCGAGAGCGCTCACACCAACGATTGCGCCAGCAATAATAGACAACTAGGAAAGATTTTAAGAGCTCGACTTGAGCACAAAAGCTCTGTGAAACGGTTTTTTGCTTTTCTTTTCTTTCTTTACACAGAGGTTGAACTCTCTGACTCGGTTTTGACTCTATTTTCGTAAAAGTTCGAGAGCAGACAGAGGTCAATGTTTAATTATTTGGACAATATATGTACGTATAAGCAACCAAGTTAAGCATTTATTAATAGACAGGCATATACATTTGTACATAAGTTTACATGCAGTTTCAATCTGCAGGTCTCCTGTTCCACCGATGTCACCTGCTGTTGAAGAGTCCACCCGGGGGTGCCAAAAATGTCTTGACAAAAGGGCTCGGCACTATATGCCGTTTAAAAAAGCAACTTATGTGGTCTTCGAACAGCGGTTGGCCGACAACGAATTCAATTGTGTACTTATTTATTGCAAGCTAAGACTAAAGCTAGCGGCCAGAGAACCAGCACAGGAGCCCTAGCAGCTAGCGAGAGCACTCGCTCCCGCTGTCGTCGCTCTTGTGCAGCTCTTTACAGTGCCCTAATTCATTTCATGCACTTACAACTATATTTATTATTTAACATTATGCACAATCAAATGACTGAAAGGCAACGTTTTACGTAATAAGCATACATGAAGATCTTTGAATAAGAAATACAACTGGGAAGGTCGTTGATAAATAAAGTAAAAGTAAAGTAAAGGTCCGAGATGACTACGCTGAGGTACAACTGAAGGAACGAAGATTTGTTTCGAAAAAGATGTTCTCAACACAACTCTTTGAGTTCTACCCTTTAAATAGGATGATAAAAAGATAAGAGTTTAGGAAAAAAACATATGAGATCAAGCTTATGAAGTAGTACTTCATGGTGAACTGAATCAAATGCTTTGCTGAAATCTGTATATATAACTTGCATTTTATTTAAAAAACTTTCGTTTACTAGGGAAGTCATTTCTGGTAGATTAGTCGGGGTTGATCGATTAAGAACAAAGCAATGTTAGAAAAGCGAAATAATTGATTTGCAAAACTGTTGTAAAGTTGATGTTATTATTTTTTCAACTAACTTCGGAATAACCTATAGTGTGGCAATACCCCCGTAATTAGAAATATCAGACCTCCCACCTCCTTTATATAGAGGGATAATGAAAGATTCTTTCTGAATAGATGGGAACACAGAGGTTTCCAGAGATAGATATACAAGCTTTGGTAAAGGTAACTGAAGAGAGTCACAGCATTATTATGAGCTCTGGGAGAGTTAGATGATTTTATTGACAGAATGGCTGATGTCAGAGAATCAAGGGATTAATTATATTTGTAGAAGGGTAAGAATTTTATAGAGCTCTATCGGTTAATAAGTTGATTAAAAAAATCGGCAAAAAGGTCAAAGGAATCATGATCATTGTAAGTACTGATAGACTCAATAGAAAATGTGGAAGGTAAACTAGAAGACTTACGTTTAAATATTTAAAATAAAAATATTTAGACCAGTTAATAGTGTAGCCAGACTTTTTATAATTTTTAAAGAATTTAGACTTAATGTTTCTTAAATTGGAAAGCGTCTGAGTAAACCACGGAGGTTTATTAGAAAAAGGCACAGGGAGACACATAGGAACACTCTCATCCTCTTATTGATGTTTATAAATAAAATGTTATAGAAAATAGTTGTTGCACAATTGTTGTTGCACAATTAACATCAACGGAATGTATAACTTAGACCAATTTGTTGCACTAATAAGTTGGTTGAACAAAGCAAAAGTGCACTTCTTGTAACAACGACATTTTGATGGAGTAGGTTCACAAATTGGAGGAGTACTTATGGACAGTGATACGTCCAATGTAGGATGATAAATAAATGTTCTCCGGTAGGCAAAAAGAGAATGATCTAGAAACAATAATGCATGTCATCATTAATAAAAAACAGATCAAGCAATCGATTCAGATGATTTGAGATTGAATTCATCTGAAGCATAGAACTAGAAAATAGTTCATCAAAGAAAAAATGATCAAGTGTAGGAATAAGGGAAGTTGAACTAGGATTAGGGATCCAAGAAGTGTTCGGTATATTAAAGTCACCCAACACCAGAAAGAAATCATTATCATGTCCATAAATTTCTTTATTGCAAGTCATGTGTTGCGCATAAACTTGAACATCAGAAGAGGGGTGATAAAAAGGGAGCAGGATTTAAGAGATGCTGAAAAAATAAATGGTTCGGAGAGGATATTAGATTTACCATCTAATAAGACACCTCCACCTCTACGAGTCAGTCGATCATGTCTGCAAATAGTGAAATCATTCGAGAGAAACTCACTATTGTAAACATTCGAGCTTAACCACGTTTCCGTCAGGGCAATCATATCAAGAAGTAAGAACGTTGCAGTCGGACTCAACCGACAGCGAAATACTTTTTCACGTCCCACCACCCCATAGGGACATCTATCATATTATATTTTTTTAAAATTAATCTTAAATCCTCACTGTCGCCGCTCAAGTTAGCTGCAGATTTAAAATGTTCATTGGAGGTGGCCAGACAGTTTCAATTAAGATCGAAGCTTAGAACCCTTACCTTAGCAAAAACACGCACCCAAATTGAGAGTGATGGCATCTCTCAAAATGAGAGAGGTGGCAACTCTGAAATGAGATAGATGTTCGTCGGCGAGCGTAGAGGTGTGGGCTCGAACCCCGGTGCGGTCATGTTCATATTTTTGTTGTATTTTCTTTATCTTATTATTTTGTATTAATAAAATATTTTTTTTCAATACATATATAAAATTTGACAAATCAAAAGACAAGGTCAAAGGTCAGAATGTCATTATGTGGCGCGTTATTGGCTCAGAAGCTGTAGACTATTCAGTTTTAATTTCCCACGCCCCCAGTAGCCGAAGACATATAATTTTTAGCATCTTCATAGAGTGGACGTTCAGGAATAAACCTGTAAAGTTTGAATGCTTACATTCAAAAAATGCGAAATTACCAAATAGTATGTCTACCAAGTATGTATACCAAGTTTCAAATCTCTAGCATCAATAGTACTCAAAATATAACAGGATTAGTAAAATCACTATATATACATATTCGATTTGCCACGCCCCTAGTAGGCGTGGCCATATAATTTTTGGAGAGATCTTTATAGGATCGTAATAGTAACCTACGTGCCAAATTTGGGCGTTCTAGCTTTAAATCTCTAGAAGATACAGTTTGACCCGATTTGCCATGCCCCAAATGTGCGTGGATATATCCGCCATAGCTTTTTGATTTTAGGATATCAACGTGAGTGTTCAGTTAAAATCTCAACTCTCTAGCCCTTCTAGAAGTAGTGTTTCTGAGATACAGGAAAATGCATTTTCCGATTTGCCACGCCTCTAGAGGGCGTATCTGGAAAATCTTGACACTTTATCTGACGAGGGTATACACGAGTATATATTTCAAATTTCAGTGTCTAGCTTCAATAGCGTGGAAATGGTTTGCGTTCATACGAACAGACGGACGGACAGCATGACGGACCTTGCACAAAACCAATATACTTTCACACTTCGTGAAAAATTTAAACAAGTAAGAGTGCTTTAGTCGAGACTGCTCGACTAGGAGATCCCCTGAACCCTGCCAAGAACCGCTATTCCTAAAAGTCACAAACATTCTCCGTTACGTTTATATGTATGTAGTGAGCAACGCATACACACACAGACGCACACACAAGCACACACACAGAGAGATAGAGAGAGAGAGAGAGAGAGAGAGAGTGAGAGAGAGTTGTGTTCTCGTGGAGTGCGGTCGCTAATGAAAAGTGTTGCTCGGAAACATCGATCAAATCTGTTTTCACTGCAAAAAAAGTAAGTCGAGTTAATAAACGTGTATGCTGCGGGTGCGGCGCACCTTGCAAAACAAACGGCGGTCACAACTGACTTACTGTTCGGCAAAACGCGGAGTATTTCAGTGGAGGTTGATGCCAATAGCTCTGGAGCGGGGAGTTGGTATTAGTAGAAGTTGTGGTATTGGTAGCGTCAGAAAACTGTCGGGCATCTCAAGGCCGTCATAGCGACTGCCCCTCCAGGCAACAACACGTCCAAACGCTCGAGGGACGTTGCCTCTGAGCAAAGGTCCTCCTCCCCCAAAAAGATTTAGTCCCAACGGGCACAGTGGGAGCGAAGAAGCAAAGGGCTCCACAGGCAGTCTCTGCAGGGTTGAATCACGCTGGGCAACAGGCCAAAGCAGCGAACTGGACGGTGGCTCAAGGGCATCAAAAACGACCGAGAACGGACGCTATTACAGTTTCTGGAGTAGAAGGTTGTAGCTATGCTGACATGCTGAAAGTTGTCAGAACGGACCCGAGCCTTAAGCATCTTAGTGGGGATGTATGGGGGATCAGAAAGACGGTAAAGGGAGATCTATTGCTGCAGTTGAGTAAGAGGGGCCGAGTGTGGGCCAGTGAGAAAACAGGCGGCCTGGAAACTGTGAGAGCCCCAGTTGGAATCCCGTTGGATGCTTATGTTTCATACAGGTCTTCCTGCCCAAAATGAGTTAAAGTATAATAAAGTGATAAACGCGCTATAGAGTCTCTGACAAGAAAGCAGCAAATAAATTGAATAACCAATCAAAAAAAAAAAGTTAAGTAAGAAGCCTAGCGAAGCATAGCGATGAGGTGCTCCAGGAGGCTGTTGGCAAGGCCTTGGGCGAACGCGCGGTGGTTAAAATGCCGAGTCAGCGCAAATCGAGATCCGCCATTTGGACGAGCTAGCGAGTAAAGAGGAGCCAGTCGAGGCAATCAAGGATGCGCTGAAAGACAGCTCGCTCTCTGTGGACGTCATCAAGTCGCTACGTCCAGCCTTCGGGGGACAGCAGAGAGCAACTGTCGTCCTCCCAGTGGCAAAGGCCAAACCTCGCCCAGATTCGTGTTGGATGGGTCGTTTGCCGTACTTGAGTTGTTGACCAGCAAAAAGGCTGCTTTAAATGTCTGCACATTGCTGCTAGCTACAAAAGCAAATGCGACCAGTAAGGTGCTTGCTTCTGGTGCGGATTGATGAGCCACGCAGCTAAAAGCTGCGATAAGCCACCAAAATGCAGTCTCTGCGTCCAGAAAGGCGAAAAGCAGACGGATCATGCGGCGGGCAGCTTTAAGTGCCCATAATATCGCAAAGCTGCCCAAAAAATGAGATCCTAAGGCTTCTACAGCTAAACCTGAATCACTGCATAGCTTCTCAAGACCTGCTAAAACAGACTGCGAGAGAGAAACTAATAGAAGTAGCTTTCATCAGCGAGCCCCATCACTGCATGACCTGTTGCCCCAGGTCATGGGCCATAGACACCAGTGGCAAATCAGCATTGTGGAAATGGGGCAACTCAGCGAATGCGCTTGCAGATGCCAAGTCTTGCAACGGGTTCGTGCGCGCTCGATACGGATATATAGCTCCTACCCGGCCCCCAGCATGGAGCTGAGATGCTCGACGAGCTTGCTGAGGACGCAAGAGGCCGGAAGGCCATCATAGCTGGCGACTTCAATGCATGGGCCATGGAATGGGGCAACCTTTCAACAAATACCAGAGGTCGCACTCTACTGGAAATCTGGTTAACTCTGGCCACGAGTACACCTTCAATTGGGCTGGATATGGGTCCATAATTAACTTTACCTTCGTCGCTTCGTCCCTTTTTCGAGAGGCAAAATGGAGAATCAGCGATCACTCTGCGCTTCTGTTCACAACCGGTGAGCCATCTGTCCAGTCGATGGACACATCTGGCAACGCTGTGGCCAAAGCTTGCCAAATGACTAGTCAACTACAGAGTGCCTGAAACGCTAGCATGCAGCGACGCAAGCAGTTCACGCAACACCAAGTGCCTATGTACTGGTGAAAGGAGCAGGTAAACAACTTCCGGGGTATATGCTGTGAGGAACATTATATGCAGACACGTCTTAACCTGTATATTTGCATGTATTTGCTGTGCATTTATATGGATGGGCGTGCAGGCATATAAATGTTCCACACAGCGCCGCGAGTACGGCAAGAGCGGCCCTCGCGACTGGAAAGAGTCAAAGGCGAGCGAGGGGACGTCTCGCTCGCTCTTACCGATTCAGCGATTTACTCTCGTCGCACTCTCTGCGTTGATCGTGCACCGCTAGCCGAAGTGCCGTTCGTAGCCTCGAGAAAGTAGCTATTACTTTCACTCGCAGGCGTATAACGGTGCTTCGGCCAATGAGAGGCTGCCACGCGATCACTCGTATTTGGCGTCGCGCAAAATCAGGCGATGTTGCCGTTAAGGCAGACCCGAGGAGGAGACAGGCCCCGTTACAGAGAGCCGAGGCAGGCCCCGCTCCAGAGCCGAAGCAGGGCCTACGGCGCTGCTATAAAAAGGCGCCCACGGCTCGGCACTGGGTCAGTCGATCCCAATTTAAAGTGAAAGTGCCGAGTGTCAACGGAAGTGAAAGTGTAAAGTGCAACGAAGGACAGCGAGGGACATCAAGGACATCAAGGACATCGTGGGATTTCTACAAGGACATCGTGGGACTTCTACAAGGATATTCAGAGGAATATCCTGGACGCATATCAAACCGCATCCGTGAGGCAGAGGTGCGGCCGGCAGCTGGTGCTAGGGCAGCATAACCTAAACAGGAGTGTGAGGTTAGTGAGAACAGCCGTGCGAAAGAACGTAAGCCTTCTGAGACAAGGTCTAGAGTGCCAGCGAGTAAATCCAGTTGTAGGAGTGCTTGTGGTGATCAAAGCGAACCGCTGGAGAACACAGCGCGTATCCTGGCGTACTCTGGAGTGCTCTGCAACCTCCAGACGGCTCAGAGGCTGATCGGTCGCTAAGCCGGCTCTAAGGGGTGCGCGGAAAGCGTTACAAGGAGTGGCGTGTCCTGTAACCAGGATTACAAGGGTACGTGAGAGTAGTTGTGCGGAAGAGTGTACGTCTTTGAGGCGCGGTCTAGAGTGCCAGCGAGCGGATCCAGCAGTAGGAGTGCCTGTGATACTCCAAGCGAACCGCTAGAGAACACAGTGCAGATCCTGGCGTACCCTGGAGTGCTCTGCAACCTCTAGACGGCTCACAGACTGACCGCTCGTAGCCGAAGTGCTCCTCACGGCACCTACGAAGCCTGCGGGCTTAACCGTGTGCAGATATAGCCTGAGCCATCACTTTGCTTTACTATAATAGTTATATTTCTACGTGAATAAACCAGTTTATATTATTAAATCTTTACAATGCGTACACGTGAAACGAAGCTACCAGCGGGCTCGTGGAAGGCCTACGTTCGCTGAAAAGCAGACAACTTATCAGGTGGCAAGACGGCAGCTGAAGAAGGCCATATTGACTAGCAAACGGAACTACTTCCTAGACCTATGCGACTCCGCCGAAGCTGCTCCTTAGGGCAGAGCATACAAAACGGTAGTCAAAAGACTCCACGCTGGCGAACAAATGCAGCCTACGGATCGATTGGAGCTTAAGCCAATCGTGGAAACGCTATTCCCAGATAGACTGAGCTCCATTCATGGTCGCGACCAAGCCAGGATTCTAGTAGCTCTGATGCAGCTCTAATTACTGACGAGGAAGTTATGGCTAACCTAACTCTGCCCCTGGACCAGACGGAACCTCCAATCGGGCGCTGAAGCTAGCCATTGCTCTGTGACCAGGAGCATTTACTGAGTTTTTTAATTCATGTTTAACTAAAGAAACGTTCCCTGGAAACTGGAAGATCCGGAACTGGAACCATGGGTCAATCGTAAGCATGGCGAGATTAATTTCTATCTTTCACAGATTCTTTCTGGATACGGATGCTTCCGTATCTATTTGAAGCGGTTTGCCCACGACGACTCATAAACGTTCCCTGGACAAGGAGTAGTGGAAGAGGCTAACCACGCAATCTTCGAGTGTGGACGCTTCGTCGAGGAGAGGAGTGCCCTAGAAACAACAGTGGGCCGCTCAATTAGACGGGACAACTTAGTCGCGATCATGCTGGAGTCTAAGGCAGCTTGGAACCAAATCAGTTTTGCTTCTTTAATTATGGTGGAGCTTCGCAGAGTTGAACCGACGAGTAACTACTTCTGTTTAAAATAGAGTCCCGCAAGCATCCAAGCAACTTTATATTAACATTTATTTTAAGAGAGAATAAATAAATAAACAAGTAAGAAAACTAAAGTCGAGACCGCTCGACTAGGGTGTACCCTGAACCCTGCGAAGAACCGCTATTCCGTGCATTCTCCGTTTCTTTCATATACATATGTATATGTACGTTAATTACAAGCAACACATATACACTCACGTACCCAGTCGGTGCGTCAGCTGTTCTTTGGCTGTTATTTGTATGCCAATGTTATGGCAAACTAAATTTTTAATAACTTTTTTTCTAGACGAACGATTTGTCATCCATATGTAAGTATGTGCCAAAGCACAAGTCTCTAGTATTTGAAATACGTGACTTACAACTTTGAGGCGTAGGGGACGTGCCACCCAAAATTTAACGAAAATTAAAATTGTGTAAGGCCCAAATAACACTAAATGCAAAAATGGCACAAATGTACAACAATGATAAATGGCACACAATGAACCAAAATCAACAGTGAATGAAATTAAATAGCTAATAAAAACATTACCACAAAAATAAAACTTACGGAGAACAAAAAAGCACGTCTAGAACTTTCAAACTTAGAACTCTCTATATATATTTGTGCGGTAAAGTGTTGTCAACCAAAAATTAAATACAGCGTGATAGTTGATAGTTCAGGGTTATTAAAAATGTAGAGCTTCATAAAAGAACACTGTATAGTTCAGGGTTATTAAAAATGTAGAGCTTCATAAAAGAACACTGTATTAACCCCGTATTCCAGCCATTAGAAACAACAACAATTTAATAATTAACAAATTAACTAGTACTTTATTCTATTATAATTTAAGGCGTTTCACCAATGACTTGTTCATATTTTCAACTTCGCCATTCGCCTGTGGCCAATATGGTGGTGTCGTTATTTGGGTAATACCGTTGGTCCGACAAAAATCTTGAAGTTCGAGACTTACGAATTGCCGACCATTATCGGTTCTCAGCGTTCGTGGTATTCCCAAACGCGAAAATATCTCATCCATTTGCTCGATCAGCACCTTCGACGAAATAGTTTTTATAAACTTCAATTCCATGTATCTGGAAAAATAGTCGATCAACACCAGTACATAGTCGTTGCTCGGTAAAGGTCCTAGTAAGTCAGATGCGACACATTGCCAAGGGCCTGCTGGAAACGCATGCCGATCCATAGGCGCTGGTTTACTTGCTAGCGATACGGAGATGCAGTCTTTACAGGCCTTAACAAATCCTTCTGCTTCCCGGTCGATCCTTGGCCACCACGCCTTTGAACGTAATCTTCGTTTCATAGCCGATTCACCCGGGTGGCCCTCGTGAGTCAGTTCGAGCACTTGCGATCGTAGTATTGTTGGTATAACTATTTTCGTTCCGCGTAAGAGTACATTTCCAACTGTCGATAAATCCCATCGGAACGGATAATATGGACTGGATGAGTTCGCCTCCCATGAGTTGGTGCTAAGATGGGTCATTGCATCAACTATTTCTTCGTCCTGCATCCTTTTTTCCATGATTTCCGATATGGTTAGAGACTTTGGTACTCCTTTGGCTACAATTTGAAAGATATTTTGCTCATCCTGCCAGTCGAAAGCTACCGCTTCTGTAAGTTGACAAAGACGCGACACGGAATCTGCGATGTTTTCCTTTCCTGCTTTTTAGATGACTCGGAATCGGTAGGGCTGTGGACGTAACCAACATTCAATACGTGCCGGTGGTTTCGAAGTTGGTTTGAAAATGGATTCCAATGGTTTATGGTCCGTTATCAGATCGAATTCCAGTCCTGCTAGGTAGTAGTAAAACTTCTCCACTCCCCAGACCAGTGCTAAGCTTTCTTTCTCTGCTTGCGAATATCTCTTCTCAACATCAGTTAGGCTTTTATTGGCGAACGATACGATATGATGGTCGTTGTGATCATCAATCTGTACCAGAACAGCTCCCAGTGCCACTGGACTTGCATCGGCTATAAGACATGTACGGAGATCTTTATTGAAGTATGACAGCTTTGTCACCTCGACGACCTGCTTCTTTAGCGTATCGAAGGCTTGCTGTTCTTTGTTGGTCCAATCAAATTTTGTATTCGCCTTTATTAATCTTCTCAGTGGCTCTGTTATGTTGGCGAGATCGGGTATAAATTTCCCCACGTATGTTACGAGACCCAGAAAACTCCTTGTCTCCTCCTTAGTTTTCGGCGCAGGAAAGTCTGTGATCACTTTAATTTTCTCCGCATCCGCTTCGATACCATGGTCCGATAGAATATGGCCAAGAAACTTGAGTTTTGTTGTTTTGTACACACATTTTTGCTTATTCAAAACAACGTTGTGGGTATCAAAGATTTTCAGAACCGCAGTTAGCGCCTTGTCGTGTTCTTCTTCGTTTTTGCCAAAGACGATGACATCGTCAATATAGTTCAGAGCATTGGGGCAGCCTGCTAACAATTCCTCCAGCCGCCTCTGGTAAATTTCTGGAGCCGAGTTAACTCCGAAAAATAGTCTTTTATAACGAAATAGCCCCTTGTGTGTAATAAATGTGGTAATCTGCCGACTTGACTCATCGAGCTCCAATTGGTGATAAGCATTTTTCAAATCCAGTCTGGAAAAACATTTCGCCTCCCGTAGTTTGGTCATGAACATGTCGAATGTTGGCAGTGGGTAGTTTTCCCTCGAGATGGCCAAATTCGCCCTACGCATATCCAGACATAGCCTTATCTCGCCGCTTCCTTTATACGCAATTACAACTGGTGAAATCCATGAACTCGGTCCATGGACTGGCTCTATAATGTCTTGCTGCACAGCCTGGCTTATTCTTTCTGCAATTTGGTCAAACGCAGTCGGAAATCTCCGCATTGGCTGCTGCACTGGTCTCACATTGTGGTCTATGGCCAATCTCACAGGTGAAGCTTTCCATTTCGGAAAATGTGCGCACGAATCCACTCTATTTACGCCTAAACCAAATTTTAGGACGTTGAGTTGTACGGCTGTGTCCCGACCTAGTAATGATTGTCTACCATTTTCAATTACATAAAATGTAGCAATCATCTCTGGTCTTTCCTGAATTCTTATCGGAGCTTCAAAAACGTTAGTCACCTTCAGCACGTCATCCGAAGCATAGGCTCGAAACTGGGTAGATGAGTTGGTACGAACATTGAACACTGTCGCATGTACACTATTCAGTTGCAGCCAATCGCCACGGCTTATCAGGTTGTACCGTGATCCGGAGTCAATTATCATTTGCAGCTGGGATCCCCCAACTAGACATGATACGGTTTCTTCTCCTTCTGGTTCACCAGTTATTTTAAAACAGTGTATGCTGATTTTTGGGAAAAATCGTCTTCAGCCATTAGGCACATTTTCATCTTGATGGCTTTGATAATCGACAAAATTGTCCCTTTGGGCTCAGAAAATCCGCAACTGACTGTTAATAAACAATTGCATCCATAACGTGTCACTGTTTGGTGCAGATTTTGGGTTGGAGGCATCATCGGACCATTCTTCTAAGAAAATGCAGCTGGTCAGACAATAATTTCAACAAAAAATTGCGTATGTTCCAGCAAAGTCATGGAGTTTTGTTTTTAATATTTTAAATTTAATATTTTTAATATTTTAAATTAATTTAAATTTAAAATATATAATTTGTCTTTTAAATGAGTTTATTCGTTTCTCTGTCACGCAAATTAAATTACTATTGTCTTCGTTAGCGCTATTTTGTATTTCTTCTCCGCTATGTAGTTTTCCTTTTCTTTTATGCATTTTATATCTAAATGTCGTCTTAGAAGGTAGTATCGAAATATTTTTGTTGCCCATACAATAACTCAAATTTCTTTTTCTATGACACTGTAGTTACCGTCATGGTCATTGAGGGGTTTGCTGATAAAATTGATGGGATGCCCGTCTTGAGAAACTACATCTCCATGAGCTACATTACTTGTGTCAGTAGTTAAAATGAATTTGCTTTTGAAGTCTGGAATTGTTAAAATTGGGTCATTGGAAATAAGTTGTTTGAATTTTTCAAAAGCTTCGATGTATTTTGGATTTTTATACCCTGAACCCATTGAAAATGGGAAATCAGGATATAATGGTTTTTAAAAATGTATGTAACAGGCAGAAGAAGGCGTGGCAGACCCCATAAAGTATATATGTATATTCTTGATCAGGGAGAGAAGCCGAGTCGATTTAGCCCTGTCCGTTTGTCCGTATGTTTGAACGCGTCGATCTCAGAAGATAAAAGAGCTAGAGACCTCAAATTTTTTTGGAAGTTCGTGTATATCACAATTCGATCGAGTTTGTTTCAAATATTCGATAACTATCATCGTTTTAATGTTATCGATTAAACACCGATATCTTCATTTAGTTATAAAATTCTATTTAATTCATCTTTATAGTTAAAGTCTTCAAACTAGTGTTATTTTGTTTAGTGTTATTTGAGCCTTACGCAATTTCGGGTTTTGTTAAATTTTGGATGCCACGCCCTCTTCGCCTCAAATTTCTAACCCCCGTATTTCAAATACTAGAGACTTGTGCTTTGGCACACACACACATATGGATGACATGATCACGCCCAACAAGTTTGATCAAAATCGTTCGTCTAGAAAAAAAGTTATTAAACATTTAATTTCCCATAACATTGGCATGCAAAGCAGCCAAACAACAGCTGACCCACCGACTTGCGCTTGTGTGTGATTGCGCCTGTGAATGTGTGTGTGTATGTTTTGCTTGTAATGAAAGTAGATTTGCATGTGTATATAAAAGAAACGAAGAATGCTTGGAATAGCGGTTCTTCGCAGGGTTCAGGGTATACCCTAGTCGAGCGGTCTCGACTAGAGTTTTTATACTATTTCACGTAGTGAACTAGTATATTGGGTTTGTGCAATGTCCGTCATGCTGTCCGTCCGTCTGTCCGTCTGTCCGTCTGTCCATATGAACGCAAACCATTTCCACGCTATTGACGCTAGAGACTTGAAATTTGAAATATATACTCGTGTATACCCTCGTCTGATAAAGTGTCAAGATTTTCCCGATACGCCCACTAGGGGCGTGGCAAATCGGAAAATGCGTTTTCCTGTATCTCAGAAACACTACTTCTAGAAGAGCTAGAGAGTTGAGATTATAAACTGAACACTCACGTTGATATCCTAAAATCAAAAAGCTATGGCGGATATATCTACGCACATTTGGGGCATGGCAAATCGGGTCAAACTGTATCTTCTACAGTTTTAAAGCTAGAACGCCCAACTTTGGCACGTGGGTTACTGTTACGATTCTATAAGGATCGCCCAAAAAATTTTACGGCCACGCCTACTAGGGGCGTGGCAAATCGGATCTGAATATATAGTGATTTTACTAGTTTCGTTATATTTTGAGCACTATTGATGCTAGAGACTTGAGATTTGGTATATATACTCGGGTTAACATCCCAAAATCGAAAAGCTATGGCGGATATATCTACGCCCTCAGGGGGCGTGGCAACTAATATCAGCTTATATCTCCCACAGTTTTAGTGCTAGAAGCTTCAAAATTGAATGTCCTCTATCGATTCCCCAAAAATTATTGGTACGCCCCAAAAGGGGCGTGACATACAGAAAAATACCCTGTAATTTTCGCATTTTTCGAATGTAAGCATTCAAACTTTACAGTTACATTCCTGAACGGCCACTTTATGCACATGCCAAAAATTATTTGTCTACGGCCACTGGGGGCGTGGCAAATCAAAACTGAAACATCTGCAGCTTCTGAGCCAATAACGCGCCAAATAATGACTTTGTGACCTTTGACCTTGTCTTTTGATTTGTTAAATTATATATATATGTTTGAAAAGAATATTTTATTAATACAAAATAACCAAATAAGGAAAATATAACAAAAATATCAACATGACCGCACCGGGGTTCGAGCCCACACCTCTACGTTCGCCAACGAACTTAAATCACATGTTCAGAGTGGCCACCTCTCTCATTTTGAGAGATGCCATCTCTCTCGATTTAGGTGTGTGTTTTTGCTAAGGTAAGGGTTCGATCCTAATTGAAACTGTCTGGCCACCTCCAATGAAAAGTTTTAGTCTGCAGCTAATTTGAGCAGCGAAAGTGGGGATTTAAGGTTAAATTTAAAAAAATATAATGTGATAGAGGCCCCTGTGGGCTGCTGGGACGTGAAATAGTATTTCGCTGTCGGTTGCGTCCGACAGCAACGTTCTTACTTGTTTTACTTGTTTTGGTATTTTTTGGTTATCCTTACGTAAAAAGTTTAATGTTTTACAAAAATTAAAAAAAAAATTTGTTGTTTTTAAAATAAAACGACTAGAAATATGTTACTAAATAAATAAAACTATACTAACATGCATAAGATTAACAAATAAGAAAACTCTAGTCGGGGGTCCCGACTGGGAGATACCATAAACCCCACGCTATCTGCGCTTTTTAAAATACTGCCTAATTAGCATTTCGTATAAACGCACAGAAAACTCAATTCAATTCATTTTCAATTGTTTAACCAATAGCGCCATCTATGGTTCGATAGAATAGCGCCATCCATGTTTCGATTTTTTGATCAGCTGATAATTAGCAAATCATAGCGTCATCTATTGGAAATATGTATACTAAAACTTGCGGGTTTTAGAATTTTCTAGATGCACGCAGCTCAATGTGTATGTGTGTATGTGTGCACATGTATAGGAAAACAATTTGTTTTGCGTTGCTGGTCACGTGTTTGGCCGATTGACCAAATGTTTTGTTTAATAACTTCTGCGCGAATTAATGAATTTGAATGAAGTTTTCAGCTTATGTTTAACATATTTTATTATATTTTTTTTTCAATTTAAAAAAATGCAAACCAATTCATTTACTGGCTTTGAGTGCAACTAATCTCAATTTAAATATTTGGGGAAATTTGGAGCCTGCATCCAAAATTTTACAAAAATCAAAATTACATACAATAAATATAAAACTTACAAAAAAATTTGGAGACGTGGGAGATATAATATTATATTTAACATTCGATAATGTTTTGAATCGATAACATGGACATGGCCATATCAACTCGGCTTGTCACCCTGATCAAGAATATATATACTTTATGGGGTAACAAAACCATTATTTCCTGAATTCCAATTTTCAATGGGTTCAGGCTATAAAAAGTGGGTGCCTTTAATCTAATTTCGCAGAGTGTATGTATAAATTAACAACAAATTTGTCCACCGTCATGATTGAGTATCCATAAGAAAAGCTAAAAGGAAGGATTTGATTAGAGGAAGAGAGAGAGTTCAGAGGAAAAAACGTGACAAAATTTATAATTAGCACATAATACATGAAATGCACTGTGCAACGAGTAATCCGATGCAACGGACGAAAGTGGCTAGTTGTTCTTGAAGGAACCGAGAAATTAAGTTTCATTAACAGACGACTATGATAAGACGGTAGACGGAGATTAGGATCCCAGTTTAGATTTCTTAGAGCAATACGATTCTGGTATACTGTATGCTGTGGAGACCAGATAATTGAACAGTATTCTAAAATAGGTCGTACCAGCAAAACGTAAAGGAGTTTGGTTACAAAAGGATCATTGAACTCTTTTGCCCAACGTTTAATGAAGCCAAGAACACTTTTGGCTTCATTTATAATGGTTGAGATATGAGTATTGAAACGATGTTTTAAATCGAAATGTAAAAAATGCGTTGCAAAGAATCTCTATTTATTGAATAATAATCAATATATGGAGTAGTACGACAGAAGGTCGTTGTCATACATTTAGAACAATTTACACGCAACCTATAGGCCAAGCACCAAAGTTGGAAGGAATTAGGATCATCTTGTGAGCATTGATGTGTGAGGAACATTATATGCAGGCACGTCCCAACCTGTATAATTGCATGTATTTGCTGTGCATTTATATGGGTGGGCGTGCAGGCATATAAATGTTCCACACAGCGACGCGAGTACGGTAAGAGCGACCATCGCGACTTGAAAGGGTCAAAGGCGAGCGATGGGACGTCTCGCTCGCTCTTACCGATTCAGCGATTTACTCGCGTCGCACTCTCTGCGTTGATCGTGCACCGCTAGCCGAAGTGCCGTTCGTAGCCGCGAGAAAGTAGCTATTACTTTCACTCGCAGGCGTATAACGGTGCTTCGGCCAATAAGAGGCTGCCACGCGATCACGCGTATTTGGCGTCGAGCAAAATCAGGCGATGTTGCCGTTAAGGCAGACACGAGGAGGAGACAGGCCCCGCTACAGAGAGCCGAGGCAGGCCCCGCTTCAGAGCCGAAGCAGGGCCTACGGCGCTGCTATAAAAAGGCGCCCACGGCTCGGCACTGGGTCAGTCGATCCCAATTAAAAGTGAAAGTGCCGAGTGTCAACGGAAGTGAAAGAGTTAGAGCAACGAAGGACAACGAAGGACAACGAGGGACATCAAGGACATCAAGGACATCGTAGGATTTCTACAAGGACATCGTAGGACTTCTACAAGGATATTCAGAGGAATATCCTGGACGCATATCAAACCGCATCCGTGAGGCAGAGGTGCGGCCGGCAGCTTGTGCTAGGGCAGCATAATCTAAACAGGAGTGTGAGGTTAGTGAGAGCAGCCATGCGAAAGAACGTAAGCCTTCTGAGACGCGGTCTAGAGTGCCAGCGAGCGGATCCAGCAGTAGGAGTGCCTGTGATACTCCAAGCGAACCGCTAGAGAACACAGTGCAGATCCTGGCGTACCCTAGAGTGCTCTGCAACCTCTAGACGGCTCACAGACTGACCGCTCGTAGCCGAAGTGCTCCTCACGGCACCTACGAAGCCTGCGGGCTTAACCGTGTGCAGATATAGCCTGAGCCATCACTTTGCTTTACTATAATAGTTATATATCTACGTGAATATACCAGTTTATATTATTAAATCTAAAAAGCAGGACTTATTATTTATCGGCAGGCGCCCAACATATAAATTTGTTGGCACGAATACACACTGCGGCCCGGCTTAAACTCGGGGCAAACCGAAGGTTCGTTACAACTGGCGCCCAACGTGGGCCCTGCGATAAATAAAGTCAATAAGTGCTTTTAGAAAATATAAATATGGTGCGAGCGTGGGTATATAACCTTAAGAAAGAGGAGGTGATACGCTACGGCCTGGAGTTCGGAGTGAACCTATCAGGCACTCTGAACATAATGCAGAGGCAATTTGGCGAGTGGGTCGAAGAGAATGAGGGAAGGATTCCTTATTCTCTCAGGATCGCCGACATCGCATGCCTCCATGGGCGACGGTCTCCACGAAGGGAAGAAATTTCGACCCCCGTCGAGGAAGAGGATCTGGAGGATCGAGAGGAGAGGACACAAGGCCCGCGAGTGTCACTGCCATCCACTAGTGCCACCGCCGCCCGCCTTAATGAGACCCAGCAAGGACCCTGGAGGGCCACATCCACTCCACAGCCCGATATAAGGACACGAGAGCCGAGTTTGGCAGGGCTGCAGTATGCAAAGGTGGCCAAACACATCGAAGCCTCTGGAATTTCTGGAGCAGGTGGAGTGGTCGGCCGACACATATGGCCTGAATTTGGACCTGATCCCGAGGGCGATGCCGGAGCTGCTCAAAGGCATGGCTCTGAAGTGGTACATGGCCAGTAATCGACACTGGACGTCGTGGGAAGCATTCATGAGCAGCTTCCAGAGATTCTTCTTGCCTAGAGACTACCTGGAGAACATTAAGGAGGAAGTCTCGAGGCGGAAGCAGATGCTGGGTGAGGCTTTCAAGTTGTATATGGTGGAAATGCAGACCCTGATGCGGCCACTTCGCTATGCGGCAGATCGAGAGTTGAAGCTGATATATAATGGCAGCTTGCCGGATCTGCGCGCCTATGCTCGGCCGTACCAGTTCCGGAGCTTGACGGAGCTGATGATGCTGGCGGAGGAGTTCGAGGACTTGGAGAGGGATCGAGAGAAGCTGAAGCAAGCTCAGATTGATGGCCATGGGCGACGCTTAAAGCGGTTTAGCAGGACTGCCGTTGACTGCGGCAATGAAGTACTGAAATTTCGCTGGCAGTGTGGGCGCATCAGTGTAAGGACGATTGCCTGTTGCCAGTCGGGAAACGGGCTTAAGCACCCGCCATCCAGGGTCGAGCGGGAGCAGCGTCGCGGCGGCCCCAGGCACTGATAGGCCAGCTCGTGGATGAAGGCACCCAGATCTCGGCGATCGTAGCCATCGGAGTAGAGCAGCATAAGGCTACGATCGACACGGGAGCCACCAGCAGTTTCGTGAGTGAGAAACTGGCAGGCAGGCTCCGAGGATTTGGTATGCTGCGCCCTACACGGAGGCGCATCCGGTTGGCGGACGGCAGTTATTGTCAGGTGGAGGCAGGATTGGAGTTGGAGATCAGGCTGGGGGCACAGCGGGTCAGAGATTCGCAACCCAGCGAGCTAGTGGAGACGAATTTGTCAGTGGCAGACACCAGTGTGGAGGTGAAGCCCAGAAGCCAAATGGAGGCGAATCCAGGATCGGCACTTCATGAGGATGTGGATGTGGACGCGTTCCTGAGGCAGGAGTTGGCTTTGTGCCGCTTTGTGTCTGATTTTGCGACCACAGTACACCCACTCAATGCGCTGTTGAAGAAAGGTGATAAGTGGGAGTGGACCGAGGAGCGTGAGAGGGCTTTTGATACGGTAAAGGCCAAGCTGACGGAATCACCAGTCTTGGCATGCCCGGATTTCTCGAAGCCGTTCTGCCTACAAACGGATGCGAGCAACTATGGGCTCGGAGCAATTCTGACGCAAACTTCACAGGATGGAGAGAGGGTCATCTCCTATGCCAGTCGGACACTGAATAGCGCGGAGCGGAACTATTCAGCAACGGAGAAGGAATGCCTAGCGATCGTCTGGGGCATCCGGAAGTTGAGGCCTTACTTGGAAGGCTATCACTTCGTAGTGGTGACCGATCACATGGCACTGAAGTGGCTCAACTCCATTGAGAGTCCTTCAGGCAGAATCGCCAGATGGGCATTGGAGCTACAACAATTTGACTTCGAGATCCGGTACAGGAAGGGCAAGCAAAATGTAGTAGCCGATGCTCTGTCGCGACAGCCTCTGGAGGAAGAAGTGTGCCGCTTGGTCGCAAGCAAAAGCCAATCAGCTGGGACGGGATGTCGCTGGATGGCTAAGCTCCGCCGAGACCTCCACCAAAACGCACAGAAGCTACCAGACTACCGAGAAGAGGCGGGGAATATATACAGGCACATTCCTCATCAAGCTGGCCATGAAGATGTGGCTGCATGGAAGCTATGCGTGCCGAGCGAGCAGCGCAAGCAGGTTCTGGAAGAGAACCACGATGCGGCCACCGCCGGCAACCTGGGAAGCCGAAAAACGATTGCCCGAGTGGCAGCAAGATACTACTGGCCCGGTATGTATCAAGACGTGCGAGGATACGTGCAGCGCTGCGAGTTATGTCAGCGCTACAAGGCCAGCCAACTCCAGGCGACCGGACAGATGCTGACCCAGATCCCTGAGGAGCCATAGGTGACGGTGTGAGCCGACTTTGTCGGACCGCTACCCAGGTCAAAGCACGGGAACACCATGCTGTTGGTGTTCATCGACAGATTCTCCAAGTGGACGGAGATGGTGCCTTTGAGAAGCGCAAATACGGCGCTTCAAAAGGCATTCAGGGAGCGGATCGTGGCCAGATTTGGAGTACCGAAAGTGCTCATCACGGATAATGGCACCCAATTCACAAGCCGTGCCTTCAAGGGATTCTTGGATGAGCTTGGAGTGCATCATCAGTTGACGGCACCACACTCGCCTGAAGAGAATCCCACTGAGAGGGCCAACCGCACTGTCAAAACAATGATCGCTTAATTCGCGGGCAGCCATCAACGTTGTTGGGACGAGGCTCTACCAGAGTTGACACTGGCCGTCAACAGCAGCGTCTCGGCCTCTACAGGGTATTCCGCGGCCTTCCTCACGCAAGGGCGTGAGCCAAGGTTGCCTAAGGCTTTGTTCGACGCACGGACTGTGGGAACGGGCCACGCAACACAAGAACCCACGGAGAGAGCCACCAAATTGGCCGATGTGTACCTGATTGTAAGGCGAAATCTGGAAAAGGCGGCTCAGGATCAGGCGCGGCACTACAATCTGAGGCGGCGACAGTGGAAACCAGCCATAGGGGACAGGGTGTGGGCGAAAGAGCGCCACCTGTCTAATGCCGCTGAAGGATTTGCGGCAAAGTTGGCTCCACGATATGGAAGACGGTATACAGTGGTCGGCTTTATCTCGCCGGTCATATGCCGAATCAAGGCGGACACGAATAAGCACAGCCGGACATCTCATGTGTCCGATCTGAAGCCATATCAGGCAGAAGCGGGTGAGTCTGAGGCCACTAATTTATTTATTGCGCAAGAGCAATAAGAATATCAGCGCGCGCACGAAATGACGCCGAAAACAACAACAATCGCAGCTGGAACAGTATTCCCGCAAACAACAACAGTGTCAGCTGTAACTGTGAAGAAAGAGAGCGCCGTCACAAACAACAACAATCTCGGCTGCACAGCGCGGCTCATGAAGACGAGCGAAAAGCAAAACCGAAACGGACACCACCACACGCCTAGATTTGCGTATGCCCACGCACTTACAAATGCACACGCACGCTCAAGACACGGCGAGAGCATTGGTACAGTAGGGAGAGAGAGAGATAAAGTAAAAACAACAATGCGGCCGGGCACAGAGGCCAATGAACGCTGGCAGCTGAGCGGCGGTCGCTACGCCCGAGCCGAGCCGAAGCTGGGGTCGCGAGAGCAAGCGAAACGCCTGCAGTTGTGCTGAGAGAGAGCGGCTAAAATAACAACAACAAGTGCGCATCGCACGAGCATAGCCCAAACATGCAAAACGGGCAACAACAAAACACAGCTGGGATGGGCAACAGGCAACAACAAAAGTATGCGACCGTCAAGGGCAAAAAGGGCAAAGGCGCGAATTAAGCGACGACGATAGGGACCTGGAAGTCAGCGCTAAGGTTGGGTGGTGGGAAGAGTGCACCTCGTGCTAGAAAGAGAGCAAAGGAGGGCACAGGATCCGTTAGGTGCTGCCATAGCGCTGCCAACAGAGCGGTGGCAGAGGCTATATAAGGGGCGTGTAGGCATGCAGGTAGCCTATTACACGTAAACGCGATGGAGGCAAACAACAGCAGCATTAGATGCCCGGACTTAGGTGTCAAGCGGGCTCATCCGGCCGATCCCCGATTGCTGGCCCGCGACTCCGCTGGAGCGGCGCGAGGGGACGACCGGAGCGGCTCGCCGGCGCCTAAGCGCCGGGCTCGACGTGGGAAAGCATGGTTGACCCCCGTGCGGCTGCCTTTTCATCCCAGGCGCCGGGCAGTGAGGCGCCTAAGAAGGCATTCTGCATACTTAGACCTGGAGGCGTCGGATTTCGCGGACGGGACCAGCAGTGCCGAGGGAAGCTGGTCACCCGCGAGCACCGAGAGCTGTAGCGGTGAGTCCTCAGCCCCAGGCTGGAGTACGCACGACTCCGCGGCGCATACGCTAAGGCCGAGTGATGGGAGGCAGTGCGCTAACGTACACGACGGGCATTATTCGCCACTTCACTCGTCGCCGTGGCGGCCGCCACGTGCATCCACGCCATTCCGTGTGGACGCTGAGGACGACGTCATCGTGGAGAGCGACGAGTCGGACGAGGAGGTGCCGGATGAGTATGACGAGTCGGACGAAGAGGTGCCGGAGGAGGATGACGTCATCACCATCTCAAGCTCCGACGAGGAGGAGGAAGCGGGGCCAACGCCGGTGCGTGTCAACGCCCGACACGAAGAGAGCATTGTGGATGGCCACATCAGACACGTGGCCTACTGGCCATTCCCGAGTGGCCACAAGGTTTTCGGCTGTAGGAGCTGCTGGAGCAACCGGCGGACCCTCAGACCACACCGCCACCGTCACCAACACCCTTGATGGCGGCGCCATCGCTACCGCCACTAAGTAGACGGGGCGACCCCAGACCCACGCTGCAGAGGCAGCACTCAGCACCCGCACCCTCACCTCCGCCAAGGCCGACCTTTCAGCGACAAACGTCGTGCCCAGAGCCAGCTGGGGGTGGGCAATGGACGGAGATGCGGCGCGAGGAGAGGCCGGCGGAGGTAGCGGAGCAGGCCAGCCGCATACAAAATGCAGGGACGGGCCGAACGGCACGGATAGTTTGGACGGAGCGCATCCGCTATTGGGTGCGACGATCCCGCACAGGATGCAGGGTGTTCCTGTACGTGTGAGTTAAAAATCTAAAAAAAAAATAATATATAAATAAATACACAATAAAAAAAAATTTTTTGTGTAAAGACTCACGGGAATGGGCCTGCGGGAAAATCAGCGCCAGACTTCTGCTACGTGGCTGGAGGATCTGGGTAGTAGAGCTAGGGAATCGGCAGAAGGGATGAGGCCGATCCTCGCGCACTGGCCAGCGAATCTGCTGGAGCTGTGCGCGAATGAGGAGTATGCCAAACAGTCTGCCCAATGCCCGTGGCGACACCCCAGAGCCAGCCCACGAACGTTGTCTGGTGCACCGAAATTTCCCGCGGAGCCCGGTATACCCATTAGTGGATACCCGAGGGTGAGAGGAGTCATTTGCCAGGGTCCTAAGCTGGCAAATCTCGCCAAGAGACTAACTCGCAAAATTAAAGGTGCCCCCACTGCAGCCAATGCTCGGCCACAACACAGCCCGGGTGGCTGGCGGCGCGTGGAAGAGGAAAATAGGGTCATCTACTGCAGCGGCGGACGGAGCATAGCCAAAGGGGCATCAAGGAGGGATGTTGCCTAAAACAGCGAGGGAGTTTTATTAAAATTTGGTAAATATATTAATAAAACACTTTGTTTTGCTTACCTGTTTGTTTTGACAGTGTTGCCAGCAGGGTGTCGATCAGCAGTGAGTAAGGCGTTGCCACTGGGTGGATCGACATCGCGTGCCAGGTGGCAACACTGATTAATGCGGGTGGAGCAAAACAAAGAGGAGCAGAACGGTTAGAGTGGCGCCAAATTTAAAATTTTCGGACGAACTTAAACACGAAGGTTTTCGTGTTTCCCGAAGAAAGAGGGGAGTGTGAGGAACATTATATGCAGACACGTCTCAACCTGTATAATTGCATGTATGGGCGTGCAGGCATATAAATGTTATACACAGCGACGCGAGTACGGTAAGAGCGACCCTCGCGACTGGAAAGGGTCAATGGCGAGCGAGGAGACGTCTCGCTCGCTCTTACCGATTCAGCGATTTACTTGCGTCGCACTCCCTGCGTTGATCGTGCACCGCTAGCCGAAGTGCCGTTCGTAGCCTCGAGAAAGTAGCTATTACTTTTACTCGCAGGCGTATAACGGTGCTTCGGCCAATGAGAGGCTGCCACGCGATCACGCGTATTTGGCGTCGAGCAAAATCAGGCGATGTTGCCGTTAAGGCAGACCCGAGGAGGAGACAGGCCCCGCTACAGAGAGCCGAGGCAGGCCCCGCTCCAGAGCCGGAGCAGGGCCTACGGCGCTGCTATAAAAAGGCGCCCACGGCTCGGCACTGGGTCAGTCGATCCCAATTTAAAGTGAAAGTGCCGAGTGTCAACGGAAGTGAAAGTGTAAAGTGCAACGAAGGACAGCGAGGGACATCAAGGACATCAAGGACATCGTGGGATTTCTACAAGGACATCGTGGGACTTCTACAAGGATATTCAGAGGAATATCCTGGACGCATATCAAACCGCATCCGTGAGGCAGAGGTGCGGCCGGCAGCTGGTGCTAGGGCAGCATAACCTAAACAGGAGTGTGAGGTTAGTGAGAACAGCCGTGCGAAAGAACGTAAGCCTTCTGAGACAAGGTCTAGAGTGCCAGCGAGTAAATCCAGTTGTAGGAGTGCTTGTGGTGATCAAAGCGAACCGCTGGAGAACACAGCGCGTATCCTGGCGAACCCTGGAGTGCTCTGCAACCTCTAGACGGCTCAGAGGCTGATCGCTCGTAGCAGAAGTGCTCCTCACGGCATCTACGAACCCTGCGGGCCTTGCCGTGTGCAGCTATACCCTAAGCCATCACTTTGCTGTACTACACTAATTATATATCTACGTGAAACAAACCAGTTTATATTATTAAATCTAAAAAGCAGGACCTATTATTTATCGGCAGGCGCCCAACATATAAATTTGTTGGCACGAACACACAGTCGGCTGAGTGCGGCCTGGCTTAAACTCGGGGCAAACCGAAGGTTCGTTACAGATGATTGATTGTGTTAGAATAAGAAAGGCAAAGTTTTACGTCATCAGCATACAGGAAGATCTTTGAATAAGAAATATAACTGGGGAGGTCGTTGATAAATAGAGTAAAAAGGAAAGGTCCGAGATGAGTACGCTGAGGTACACCTGAAAGAACGAAGATTTGTTTCGAAAAAGATGTTCTCAACACCATTCTTTGAGTTCTACCCTTTAAATAGGATGACATCCAATATAAAAGTTTAAGAGAAAACAAGTAAAAACGTTGCAGTCGGACGCAACCGACAGCGAAATACTGTTTCACGTCCCAGCAGCCCACAGGGGCATCTATCACATTATATTTTTTTAGAATTAACCCTAAATCCCCACTGTCGCCTCTCAAATTAGCTTAAGATTAAAAGTTTTCATTGGAGGTGGCCAGACAGTTTCAATTAGGATCGAAGCTTAGAACCCTTACCTTAGCAAAAATACGCACCTAAATCGAGAGAGATGGCATCTCTTAAAATGAGAGAGGTGGCAACTCTGAAAATGTGATTTAAGTTCGTTGGTGAGCGTAGAGGTGTGGGCTCGAACCCCGGTGCGGTCATGTTGATATTTTTGTTATATTTTCGTTATTTAGTTATTTTGTATTAATAAAATATTCTTTTCAAACATATATATATAATTTGACAAATCAAAAGACAAGGTCAAAGGTCACAAAGTCATTATTTGGCGCGTTATTGGCTCAGAAGCTGCAGATGTTTCAGTTTTGATTTGCCACGCCCCCAGTGGCCGTAGACAAATAATTTTTGGCATGTGCATAGAGTGGGCGTTCAGGAATATAACTGTAAAGTTTGGATGCTTACACTCGAAAAATGCAAAAATTACAGGGTATATTTTGTACGGCATGCCCCTTTTGGGGCGTATGAATAATTTTTAGGGAATCGATAGAGGAGGCTCCCAGTAACTTAGCATCCAATTTTCAAGCTTCTAGCACTAAAACTGTAGGAGATATAAGCTAATATAAGTTTCCACGCCCCCAATGGGCGTAGATATATCCACCATAACTTTTTTATTTTGGGATGCCGACGTGACTGTTCAGTTAATATATCAACTCTCTAGCCCTTCTAGAAGTAGTGTTTCTGGAATACAGGAAAATTCATCTTCCGATTTGCCACGCCCCTAGTGGGCGTATCGGGAAAATTTTGATACTTTATTTGACGATATATATATATATATATTTCAAATTTCAAGTCTCTAGCTTTAATAGCGTGGAAATGGTTTGCGTTCATACGGACAGACGGACAAACTGATTTTGCACAAAACCTACTATATCACTACATGAAATAGTATAAACATATGAGATCAAGCATATGAAGTAATACCTAATGGTGAACTGAACCAAATGCTTTGCTGAAATCTGTATACATAACATCAGTTTGCATTTTATATCAAAAACTTTCGGTTACTAGGAAGTAAATTCTAGCAGATTAGTCGAGGTTGATCGCCTAAGAACAAAGCCATGTTGGAATGGCATAATAATTCATTTACAAGAGTGCTCTAGTCGACACTGCTCGACTAAGAGATTCCTAAGAACCGCTAACATTCTCCGTTACTTTTATATGTATGTAGCAAGCAATATATACACACACACACAGACGCACGCACATGAACACACACAGACGCACGCACAAGAACACAATCTGCTAACTGTGAATTGTGACTCACCAGCTTCGCTGCTGCTGCAAGACGCCGATAATATGAGATATTAAGTGTTTAACAACTTTTTCTAGACCAACGTTTTTGATCAAATTTGTTGGGCATGATCATGACATTCATATGTGTGTATGTGCCAAGCACTAGTACTTGAAATACGTGATTTAGTAATTTGAGGCGAAGGTGGTGTGGCACCCAAAATTTAACAAAACCCGTAATTGGGTAAGGCCCAAATAACACTAAATGCAAAATATGAAGACTCTAGCTAGAAAGATGAATTAAATAGAATTTTATAACTAAATGAAGATATCGGTTTTTAATCGATAATATTAAAACGATGATAGTTATCGATTATTTGAAACAAACTCGATCTTTTCGTGGTATTTACGGACCTACATAAAGAATTTCAAGTCTCTAGCTCTTATAGGTTCTGAGATCGACGCGTTCATACATACGGACAGACGGACGGGCAGACGGACAGGTCATACATTTCAACAAAAGCATTATACCCTGAATTCCCATTTGCAATGGGTTCGGGGTATAAAAACGGTTTCGCGCCGAACGCGAGCGAGCTTATTTAAGAACCGATAAATCGGTTGCTCGCTGAGTCTTTTCGTAAAGAGTCACGAAAAGACACTTATTTGCAGACAACGAGAAACGGTCGACAGTTATTTGCGAGCTATGCCAATGCATTATAGCCAATAACTTATCTTACTAGTAGGCCAAGGAAAATCCCTTGCTTTGCAATGGGCTCGGGAAAGGATGTCTTGGATACTATTATATTTAGCGATGAAGCTAAATTTGATGTTAGTGTCGGCGATACGAGAAAACGCGTCAGCCGTAAGAGGGCAGAAGCATATCATAAAGACTTCCTTAAAAGAACAGCAGAACAAGTTTCCTGCAAGCACTATGTTATGGGTATGTATGTCTTCCAAATTATTAGGAAAACTTCATATCATTGAAGGGACGACTAATGCTGAAAAATACATTAGTATTTTAGAAGATAGTTTGCTGCCACCAAAGTGGCAGATTGCGGTGAATTCACTTTTCAGCAGGACGGAGCATCATCGCACACATCCAAACGAATCAAAAATTGGTTGGAATGTAGTCAAATGAAGGTTTTAGATTGGCCATCAAATAGCCCACAATTGAAAATATTTGGTGGCTAATGAAAAGCAAGCTCCGAAAAGAGCCGCAGAGGAACATTTCTGACCTTAAAATTAAGTTGCAAGCATTTATTAAATTCAATGCCAAAACGTGCTAAATGCGTAATACAGGCCAAAGGCAACTTTCAGAGTTCTAATATTAATTAAATTATTGTCTTAAGTATAAGTATAAATCTTATTACGCGGTATTCGAATTAATAATTGTAATTTTTTCTTATCTGTTAAGACTACCTACCACTTAAATAAATTACTCATATTGTTGTTGTTATTGGAAATAGAACAAACCTTTCTTTCATCGTTAAGAGAATAAAATTCTCTTTAAGACAAATAACATTGGTATGCGTTATCTTTAGTAGTATTAATAATATAGTGTGTTGAACATTGCACACTGCAAAAAACATATGCTGTTCGAATTATTAGTGGTTCCCAACCATGTGTTTTATACAATTTTAATTTTTTCAAATACTAGAGACATGTGCACACATATGAATGACACAATCACGCTCTGAAAGCATAATCTCTGTTTGAAAGAGTTAGACGTGCTTCTTAGTCTACGTATCTACTTAAATTATCATAGTATTGAGTTTGGTTAATTTTAACCACTTGATATTGTTGTGCATTTGTGCAGAGAGTAATTCCTACTTTTATACCCTGAACCCATTGAAAATGGGAAATAAGGGTATATTGTTTTTGTTGAAATGTATGTAACTGGCAGAAGGAGGCGTGGCAGACCCCATAAAGTACATATATTCTTCATCAGGGAGACAAGCCGACTCGATTTAGCCCTGTCCGTCTGTCCGTCCGTCTGTCCGTCTGTCTGTCCATCTGTCCGTATGTATGAACGCGTCGTTCTCAGAACCTATAAGAGCTAGAGACTTGAAATTTTATGTAGGTCCGAGAATAGCAGGAAAAGATCGAGTTTGTTAAAAAGTCGATAACTATTTTAGTTTTAATGTTATCGATTAAAAACATTATCGAATGTTAATTATAAAATTATATCTCCCACGTCTTTATAGCTAGAGTCCCCAATTTTTGTTGTAAGTTTCATATTAATTTTATCTAATTTTGATTTTTGTTAAATTTTTGATACCGGCTCCAAATCTCCCCAAATATTTAAATTTAGGTTAGTTGCACTCAAAGCCAGTAAATGAATGGGTTGACATTTTTAAAAATTGGAAAAAATGTAATAAAATATGATGAACATAAGCTGAAAATTTCATTCAAATCCATTAATTCGCGCAGAAGTTATTAAACAAAACATTTGGTCAATCCTATACATGTGCACACATACACACATACACATTGAGCTGCGTGCATCTAGAAAATTCTAAAACCCGCAAGTTTTTGTGTACATATTTCTAATAGATGGCGCTATGATTTGCTAATTATCAGCGGTTCAATAAATCGAAACATGGATGGCGCTTTCTATCGAACCATAAATGGCGATATTGGCTAAACAATTGAAAATGAATTGAATTTAGTTTTCTGTGCGTTTATACAAAATGGTAATTATGCAGTATTTTAAAAAACGCAGATAGCGCGGGGCTTAGGGTATCTCCTAGTCGGGACCCCCGACTAGAGTTTTCTTACTTGTTATACCCTGAACCCATTGAAAATGGGAAAACAGGGTATAATGTTTTTGTTGAAATGTGTGTAACAGGAAAAAGGAGGCGTGGCAGATGCCATAAAGTATATATATTCTTGATCAGGGAGATAAGCCGAGTTGATATAGCCATGTCCGTCTGTATGTCCGTCTGTCCGTATGTATGAACGCGTCGATCTCGGAACCTATAAGAGCTAGAGACTTTATTTTTTTATATGTAGGTCCGTAAATAGCACGAAAATATCCAGTTTGTTAAAAAATCGAGAACTATCTTATATTTAATGTTATCGACTAAAAACGAAATCGATACTCAGTTATATAATTCTATATAATTCATCTTTATAGCTATACGTAGTGTTATTTGAGCTTTGCGCAATTTCGGTTTTTATTAAATTTCGCCTCAAATTTGTAAGCCCCGTATTTCAAATACTAGAGACTTGTGCTTTGGAACATACATACATATAGATGACATGATGACACCCAAGAAGTTTGATCAAAATCGGTGTTCTAGAAAAAAGGTTTTTAACATTTAATTTTCCATTACATTGGCACACAAATAGCAGCCCAAGAACAGCTGACGAGCCGACTTGCGCTTGTGTGTGTTGCTTGTATTGTACATACATACATATACATATGTATATAAAAGAAACGGAGAATTCGCGGAATAGCGGTTCTTCACAGGGTTCAGGGTATCCCCTAGTCGACTAAAGTTTTCTTACTTGTTTTGTTTTATTTCGTGAAGTGCTTGTGATTTAAAGTTTGCTTAGAGTCGGTAATTTCACTTTGCCAATTTCTTTTATCTTTGTTCTTCTCTTTTTATTTTTATACCCTGAACCCAATAAAAATGGAAAATCAGAGTATAATGGTTTTGTTGAAATGTATGTAACAGGCAGAAGGAGGCGTGGTAGTCCCCATTAAATATATATATATTCTTGATCAGCTCTAGGAACTGAGTCTGTTTATCTCTCAGAACCTATAAGAGCTATAGTTTTTTGTATAGCACGATCGAATTGGTTTCAAAAAATCGATAATTGATTAATCACGTTATCGAAATTCAGTTAGTTTTAAATCTAATTTATGCAATTTTAATTTTTGTTTAATTTTGCATAATTTCCTCAAGTATCTAAATTGAAAATCAAGCCAATATATGTATGTATGAATGAAATGTCATCTTTCTAAATTGCATACAGTTATTAAAGCCATGTCCGCTGCCAAAATTTGTTGTGGTGGTTTACGATGGTCAATGTATAATTCGGTGCGTATTCAATTTTTAAAGGTGAATAATATCTCACAACAGTATACTAGTGAACTAGTGTAGTAGTAAATGCCAGAGATAACTTATAAGGTCAATATGTTTTTGATCACCAAATGAGACCACCTTCCGTACCAATAGAGTCACCTAATTTATTTGCGCTTTTCACACCTTGTTTGCAATTCCATTTTCTTGCAGTTCGTCAGGCACACCAGTGGTTAGTTCTGTTATAGATATCCAAGAGACTCTGCTGATTCCTACTCCTAAATTAAAATCTTCTCCGTCTGTTGCTCAAACAATGAACAACATTCCGGCCACTTCTTTTGACACTAGGACCTTTCACTTATGGGCAATTTTTATTTCACTTGATTGCCCGAGGGGTGGGGACCAGAGCGGCAAGTAACGCCCATCGAAGACGTAGTTCGACGGCGGGATCTGCCCGAACCCGCTGAACGACATCGGCGAGTTGGCTGACGACTCTGGAGTCCTCCAGTCAGGGGCCGACTCTCCTCCTCCCGTACTTGGTCCCCGCTTCCTCATCGGGCCCCGATACGTCCAGGGTCATATAGTGGGGGTGCCTCAACAGGCGCCTCACTATGTGTCGCCTTGGGTGGAACGGCAGAAGCACTGTAGGCAGCTTCACATAACCCCGCCGTGCCTGACGCTTAAGTGCCGATGGGCAACTTCGGTTCTCTGTACGTGCAGCTCCAGCATAGTCACTGGCCGGCAGTCGAGGGTCGGTGAGGTGCGCCCGCTTGGTGCCCAAGTTAGGGCTGCCGAAGATAACGTCTTGGCTGCTTTGCTCCATTTCGTCTTCTTTCAAATAGGCCGACAACACGCCTACAAGCCGTTTTTATACCAGCGGCCGCCATGCAGTCGCCTGCGATTGGGCGGCAGTATCTAACGGGTCCTGTGTCATCCTTTTCTCTCTCACTAACTAAAGGCGCACTCTTTCCACCGCCCTGCCTTATTGTTGAATTCCACTCCGCTTTCTCGGTGGGCGCCCCAATGAACTTGTAATGTATCGATTTTGTTGTTGCTTGTTTTGTGCATTTGCCTCGGGAGATGCATAATTATTTTTTATTGGCTTTTTCATTTGTGCGCCCGATATTATTACAAAACACAGCTATTTGTTGTTGGCTGATTTACATGCGCGGCCGCCACGTAAAGCACAGCTGTTGTTCTAAGCTGCATATTCGCTCTACGTTCGCACCGGCACCTTCGGATCGCTTTGTAAGTAGTGATCGCTGGTCATCCGACATCTGCAAAGGGACCTCGACCCCCTGGCTATTCTTCATGGTTGTTGCGTATATCCGAATTTTCTTTGACTTCTCTGATTGTTGCTTTGGTCCCCGCGTGCTCAGCATGATTCGGGACTCGAGCTCTACACGGTTGATTTCTTATGCACGACGCAACATCATCAGCAAACCTACTTTAAGTTCCAGATGAAGAACGCGTGCGCCGTCTTACATAGTATTCCATAGGATAGGCCCCAGAAATGATTTTTGGGGACACTAGCTGACACTATGTGAGTTTCCACGCCCTCACTCGTTTTGTACATAAGTGTCAATCCTCTGAAGCAGCTCTTTATTATCTCTTTTAGATATTTAGGGATATCATATTGTGCCAGAGCATCCAGTATCATATCCCAGCTAGATCTTGCGATTGCAGTCTCTAGTTGAGAACAGACCAATTTTTCGAACACTTTTCCCAAGGTGTCCAAGAGACAAATTGGCCTGAGGGATGAGGGCTCCTTCGGTAGTTTTCCAGCCTTGGGTAGCAATACCAGGAACGTTTCTTGAGATAAACATGTATTCATGTATTGAATAACTCCGTAAACGCCCTTGGTTGCCGGGCAATGACCAGCTTTAGCGCCCGATTGGGAATTCCGTCCGACCCTGGGGCAGAGTTGGGTCTTAGGTTCCTGGCAGCTGTCATAACTTCCTCGTCAGTAACTGAAACTTCTCGAAACCTGGTTTGCTGTTGTAGAGTCATGATCATGAATGGAGCTCAGTCTATCTGGGAATAGCGTTTCCACGATTAACTTAAGCTCCAAACGATCCGTAGGAGTTCTTCGCACCACCGTTTTGTATGCCCTGCCCCAAGGATCAGCTTCGGCGGAGTCACATAGGTCTAAAAAGTAATCCCGTTTGCTAGTTCGTATGGCAATCTTCAGCTGCCGTCTTGCCACCTGGGAAGCTGTACTGCTTGTGTCGCTGCATGCTACCGTTGCAGGCGCTCTGTATTTGGGGAGTCATTTGGCAAGCTCTCACCTCAGCACCTCCGAGAAGAATGTAGGGTTGAAGGTATAAAGTCGATAAGCTTCCCTCCACAGAGTTGGCGCCCTGCCAGATGGCTCACCAATTGTGAACAGCAGCGCAGGGTGATCGCTGCCCGTATAGCTGTAGCTGTAGCTCCATTTTGCGTCTCTAAAAAGGGACGAAGTGACGAAGGTTAGGTCGATTATGGACCCATATTCAGCCCGCCTGAAAGTGTACTCGTGTGCAGAGTTGAGCAGTGTCACATCCAGCGACGTGAAGATATCGACGTGCGATCTCTAGCATTTGTTGAAAGGCTGCCCCATTCCATGGCCCATTCGTTGAAATCGCCAGCTATATTGGCCTTCCGGCCCCTTACGTCCTCAGCCAGCTCGTCGAGCACCGCAGTGAATTCGTTGAGCTGCATCCTGGAGGCCAGATAGCAGGTATATATCCATATGCTGCCGTATCAAGCGTGTACGAACCCGTTGAAAGACTTGACATTTGCAAGCTCATTCACTGAGTTACCGCATTTCCACAACGCCGCTTTGCCTCTGGTGTCTATGGCCCATGACCTGGGGCAGCAGGTCATGCAATGATGGGCACGCTGAGAATGGCTACGTCCATTAATTTCTCTTTCACGGTCTGCTCTTGCAGATTATGAGCAGCTATACAATGATTCATGTTTAGCTGTATAAACATTAACATTTCATTTTTTGGACAGCTTCGCCGTATGATGGGCTCTTAAAGCTACCTGCCGCGTGAACAGTTTGCTTTTCGCCGTTTCGGGCACAGAGATTTTTTTTTAGTGGCTTGTCGCAGTTGAAGCAGGCCACAGTCAGATCGCATTCGCTTTTCCAGCTATCAGCAATATGTTCGTAGTTCAATCATTTGAAAAAGCTTTTTGACTGGTCAACATCGCGGCAAATGATCCATCCAAATCGAATCTTGGAGAGCTCAACCAAAGCTCTGGCCTTGGCAACTGGGAGGACGACAGTGACTCTTTGTTGTTCACTGAAGGCTGGACGGAGCGACTTGACGACGTCCATAGAGAGTGAGCTGTCTTTCCGCGTATCCTTGATTGCCTCGACTAGCTCCTCTCTGCTCGCAGGCTCGACCAGATCACGGATCACGATTTTCGCTGACTCAGTAAGCGTTTTAACCACCGCGGGTTCGCCCAAGGCCTTGTCAACAGCTTCCTGCAGCACATCAACTTAAGCAATAAGTTCCCTTTTGCCGCATTCCTGATTCTGACTTCTCTTAATATGTATGTATAGCTGCAATCCTCTACCCCAGAAGCCACGATTGCGTCTGTCGTGGCTCGTTTATGCTGCTGTTTACGCCCTTTCATAACTGTCCAATTCCCCACTTTGTTGTGTTGCCTGGTTCGACCCAGCATAGACTGCCTGTAGAGTCCTTTGCTCCATATATATATATATATATATATATATATATATATATATATATATATATATATATATATATATATATATATATATATATATATATATATATATATATATATATATATATATATATATATATATATATATATATATATATATATATATATATATATATATATGTGTGTGTTCATGTCGGAGTTTCGTCGTTCTCCATCTTAGCGGAGCGCGTTTCGATACGTATGTAGACTACCACGCAACTGAACTGAGCGTCTTATTTCTGTCTACGCAATTCGATCGAACCATACTCGACGAAAGCGACAAAACGCTATCGTCCCGCTAAAATGGTACTTTCCGACACCACTAACGGGATACAACTTACGGCTGATGCAATATTACCATTATGATGAAATAGCTTTATGATGAAATACCCAGAAACGCGTAGCCGTACACACCCACATACACAGTACGAGTTGTATTTTCGTGGAGTACGGTCGCTAATGGAAAGTGTTGCTCGGAAACATCAAATTAATCTGTTTTTACTGCGAAAAAGTAAGTCAAATTAATAAACTTTTATGCGGCGGGCGCGGCGCCCTATCAAAACAAACGGCGATCACACCTGACTTACTTTGCGGCAAAACGCGAAGTTTTTCTGTGGCGGTTGATGCCAATAGCCTTGGAGCGAGGACTAGGTATCGGTAAAGGTAGTGGTATTGGTAGCGTCAGCTTTGATATTTCTCAAATTGTAAAAATGTTTAGACACTTTTAGGCAAACAAACAGCATCAGGTGCACTCACTCTAACAGCTGTTAGTAGTGCTGGAAATTTCAGCGGACAATCAGCTGCTCACCAAAATCTGGTGTTTTTTTTTTCTTATTCAATTTATTTGCTGCTTTCTTGTCAGAGACTCTATAGCGCATTTATCACCTAATTTACTGTAACTCAGTTTGGGCAGGTAGTCCTGTATGAAACAGAAACATCAAACGGGATTCCAACCGGGGCTCTCACAGTTTCCAGGCCGCCTGCTTTCTCACTGGGCCACACTCGGCCCCTAAAATCTGGTGTACCTCTGAGTCTGAAAGTAGTGCATACTTTCGGGCTCGTTACGCATCTGAGCTGAGTTTGCAAGTGGAAGTGTTTAAGCTTAACTGAAGCTTCCAGACAACAATTAGAATCAGTTGTTGCCCACTACAGGCATCTCGCCTCCGACTAACAGTCGGAGCAAAACGGAGGCAAGGATGGAGGATGAGCGACAAGCCTTTACGCACAACTCTGCATTTCAGCGACCACCGTAGCAACAACAGACAGCGCCACAGCTTACGGCTTCAACTGAGTTGTCTCCTTCGGTTGAGTGCGAGGCACCAACCACTCAGAAGAGCACTATCCAACACAAAAAGAACGGCACTAGAGGGTCTGACGGCTCTATTTGGGGGCCAGAGGCAAATAACTGTCCTAATGAGAGAGGTGCCAGCGAGGTGCAGACAACAGCATCAAAAACTGAATGGCCGTTTAAGGTCGCTAAAGCGACAGGCCTTCCAGACAACAAGACGCCCAAACGTTCGAGGGACGTTGCTTCTGAGCAAAGTCCTCCTCCCCCAAAAAAAATAAGGCCAAGCAGGCAAATAGTTGTGGGCGCCAAGAAGCAAAAGGCTATACAGGCAGTATCGGCAGGGTCGTATCAGGCAGGTCAACAGGCCAAAGTTGAGAGTTGGACGTTGGTGAAAGGGCGTAAACTGCAGTACAAAAGACCCAGGATAGACGCTATCCCAGTTTCTGGGGTGAAGGATTGCAGCTATGCTGACATATTGAGAGTAATCAGAACTGACCCGAGCCTTAAGCATCTTAGTGGGGATGTATGGGGGATCAGGAAGACCCCAAGGGGGATCTATTGCTGCAGTTGAGCAAGAAGCCCGAGCATAGCTAAGGTGCTCAAGAAGGCTGTTGGCTAAGCCATGGGCGAACGCGCGGTGGTTAAAACGCTTACCGAGTCAGCGGAAATCGTGATCCGTGATCTGGACGAACCAGCGAGCAGTCGAGGGAATCAAGGATACGCGGAAAGACAGCTCACTCTCTATGGACGTCGTCAAGTCGCTCCGTCCAGCCTTCAGTGAACAACAAAGAGTCACTGTCGTCCTCCCAGTTGCCAAGGCCAGAGCTTTGGTTGAGCTCTCCAAGATTCGATTTGGATGGATCATTTGCCGCGATGTTGACCAGTCAAAAAGCTTTTTCAAATGATTGAACTACGAACATATTGCTGATAGCTGGAAAAGCGAATGCGATCTGACTGTGGCCTGCTTCAACTGCGACAAGCCACTAAAAAAAAATCTCTGTGCCCGAAACGGCGAAAAGCAAACTGTTCACGCGGCAGGTAGCTTTAAGAGCCCATCATACGGCGAAGCTGTCCAAAAAATGAAATGTTAATGTTTATACAGCTAAACATGAATCATTGTATAGCTGCTCATAATCTGCAAGAGCAGACCGTGAAAGAGAAATTAATGGACGTAGCCATTCTCAGCGTGCCCATCATTGCATGACCTGCTGCCCCAGGTCATGGGCCATAGACACCAGAGGCAAAGCGGCGTTGTGGAAATGCGGTAACTCAGTGAATGAGCTTGCAAATGTCAAGTCTTTCAACGGGTTCGTACACGCTTGATACGGCAGCATATGGATATATACCTGCTATCTGGCCTCCAGGATGCAGCTCAACGAATTCACTGCGGTGCTCGACGAGCTGGCTGAGGACGTAAGGGGCCGGAAGGCCAATATAGCTGGCGATTTCAACGAATGGGCCATGGAATGGGGCAGCCTTTCAACAAATGCTAGAGATCGCACGTCGATATCTTCACGTCGCTGGATGTGACACTGCTCAACTCTGCACACGAGTACACTTTCAGGCGGGCTGAATATGGGTCCATAATCGACCTAACCTTCGTCACTTCGTCCCTTTTTAGAGACGCAAAATGGAGCTACAGCTACAGCTATACGGGCAGCGATCACCCTGCGCTGCTGTTCACAATTGGTGAGCCATCTGGCAGGGCGCCAACTCTGTGGAGGGAAGCTTATCGACTTTATACCTTCAACCCTACATTCTTCTCGGAGGTGCTGAGGTGAGAGCTTGCCAAATGACTCCCCAAATACAGAGCGCCTGCAACGGTAGCATGCAGCGACACAAGCAGTTCACGCAACATCAAGTGTCTATGTACTGGTGGAATGAGCAGATAAGCAAATTCCGGAGTAAATGCGTATATTCGCAGAAAAGCAGACAGCTTCCCAGGTGGCAAGACGGCAGCTGAAGATTGCCATACGAACTAGCAAACGGGACTACTTTTTAGACCTATGTGACTCCGCCGAAGCTGATCCTTGGGGCAGGGCATACAAAACGGTGGTGCGAAGAACTCCTACGGATCGTTTGGAGCTTAAGTTAATCGTGGAAACGCTATTCCCAGATAGACTGAGCTCCATTCATGATCGTGACTCAACAACAGCAAACCAGGTTTCGAGCAGTTTCAGTTACTGACGAGGAAGTTATGACAGCTGCCAGGAACCTAAGACCCAACTCTGCCCCAGGGTCGGACGGAATTCCCAATCGGGCGCTAAAGCTGGTCATTGCCCGGCAACCAAGGGCGTTTACGGAGTTATTCAATACATGAATACATGTTTATCTCAAGAAACGTTCCTGGTATTGCTACCCAAGGCTGGAAAACTACCGAAGGAGCCCTCATCCCACAGGCCAATTTGTCTCTTGGACACCTTGGGAAAAATGTTCGAAAAATTGGTCTGTTCTTAACAGGACGATACAATCGCAAGCGCCGACGACCTGACCCCAAACAAAATTGGGTTCCGAAAAGCCAGGTCAACCTCCGCCATATATTGAAGCAGTATTGCAACATAGCGACTCTAATTGTGAGGAATGCGTTGTACACAGCTTGCTGGTATATGATACTGGATGCTCTGGCACAATATTATATCCCTAAATATCTAAAAGAGATAATAAAGAATACTATTTACAACGGCGTACGAGTACTGCGTTTGGACCTACCAATGGGTGATGAAGTCACCGTCGTCGCCATAGGAAAGGAGCTGAAAGATACAGAGGATATGTGCAGCGGCATTCGAGACTGGTTGACAGGAGCTGGACTTGGCCGAGCGGCGAGGTTGTCCTAGTCAGCAGTAACAAGAAAGTGGAAACGGCGCATATAAAGATTAGCAACATCCGCATTGCTTCAAAGGGGGAAATAAAGTATCTTGGGGTCATGCTCGATACACGATTGACTATCCGCGAGCAGTTGGGATACGTGCATAAAAAAGTAACCGATTCGTGTAGAGCACTCTCCTGAACCATGCTGAACAAATGGGGCCAAAGCAACAACGACCCCTTCTTCTTATGAGCGTCTTGAGGTCCGTCATCCTATACGCAGTGCCAATCTGGGCAAGAGCAATGGTGACTCCTAGCTACAGTCGAGGTATTCGTGGCACCTATCGATTGAGCACAATCCGAATCAGCTTTTCCTTCCGAATAGTCTCAGACGACGCGGCGCTCGTCATAGCCGGAATGCTCCACTGGAGGTCGCCGAAGTCGTGGAGCGCAGTACAAACGAACCTATACGCGGCCCACGTAATGCATCCAGGGTGAACAGTATTTCTCGATGGCAAAGAAAATGGGATTACTCGACGAAAGGACGATGGACGCACTCGCTCATTCCAGAACTGGAACCATGGATCAATCGTAAGCATGGCGAGATTAATTTCTATCTTTCACAGATTCTTTCTGGACACGGATGCTTTCGTGGCTATTTGTAGCGGTTTGGCCGCGACGACTCAGATGACTGTAACTGGTGCGGATAAGGAGTAGTGGAAGACGCTAACCACGCAATCTTCGAGTGTGGATGCTAGAAGCAACAGTGGGCCGCTCAATTAGACGCGATCATGTTGGAGTCTGAGGCAGCTTGGAATCAAATTAGTTCCTTCGCTGCTTTGATTATGGTGGAGCTTCGTAGAGTCGAACGAAGCCGACGAGAAGCTATTTCTGTTTAAAATAGCGCAAAGCGCTTACGAAGTGATGCTTTATGGCAGTCCCGCAAGCATTGAGCGTTATTTTAAACCTAATCTTATTAACATATATCTTTTTATTAAATCGTTCTTTGTCATTCACTGATGTAGCTACAACATTCTTTTCAGCCTGTACTCTTACGTTTGGCAGATCAACATCATTTTCAATGTCACTAGATGGAAGTAATCCTAATGGGCAAAGGTGGGTAAAGGTGGCACCCTTTTCCAATATAATTTCTAACAGACTATCCTTCGTCACACGGTTAGTCGCACAATTGATTGCCAACTTGCAGTCTCTCCTTGCATATCCTGCCAAGACTGAGTTCCAGTTTCAGCATTTTTTCAATGTGCTCATGGTTCGTTCTACCTGACCATTAGCTCGGCTAGCACTGCTATCAATCAAATGCAATTTTATTTTCTTATCTGAACAGAATTGGCTAAACTTTAAGCCCATAAAACACCTTCCCTGGTAGGCACTTATTCGGTTTGGTACTCCAAACAACGAAATAGCGGATTGAACAGCATTTATGCAGCTCTTATTGTCTAATTTAAGACTATGACTAAGGTAGACATTCTTGGTAAACGCGTCCACTTGAACAATAACATACTATTTCTGGTCACTTTTGCTACTACATTTATATAGATGTGGATGGTGTGCCAGGGAGTATTGATTTTCGTAATTGGATGTAATTCAGCTTTTCCTGAGGTTGGTTTGAACATTTTACAAGTAATACAGTTTTCAACAAATTTTCTGAGAGTTTGGACGATTTTCACCAGCACTAATATTATAGCCTAAATATTGATCAGATGTTTTCAAAAATTAACACTTTGTGATGTTGAATGAAAGCCCAGCCTCTGGTAAACAATCTCTAATCTTTCTAACACTTGACATTTTGTTGATATCATTATTTCGTCCATATAGGCGAGAATATACGAATTTGCTAAATCACCTAAAGCTTGCATTACTACACTTGACATTTGGGAAATCAGTCCCTGGACTTTACCAAGGAAAAATTTTCTGGTTCCCTTCAGATTCGTTATATCACTATATATTCTTGATTAAAGATACAAGATAAGTCGATTTAGCACGGCCCGTCAGTCTGTCCGTATGTATGAACGCGTCTCAAAACCTTTGTATAAGAGCTAGAGACTTGAAATATTTATGTAAGTTCCTGTATAGCACGCGCAGATCGAGTTTGTTTTAAAATAATCGATAATTACTTCCGTTTTAATGTTATCGGTTAAAAATGTATCAAAATTCAGTTATTAAATTATTGTAGAAATTAAAGACTAACATACTTGGTGGCCAATGATCGAATATTTTATTGAATAATTGACTCAGCTTAAAAATAAAGTCATTATTGTATACTAAGAGTTCGCTGGGAGCGTCGGCAGAACAGAAATATGTAGTATGCCATATATGTATATGTGTATATAGTATATTACGTACCGAAGCCATATACATACATACATGTGGTAGTAGTATATATATATATATATATATATATATATATATATTATGTGCATATGTATATGATGTATATGATGTGCCCAGCATATGACACCACCACATGTAGACTGCACTACATTGTGTCGGATATACCGTCTATAGCATTGATTATACTACACCTTCCTTTTTAAACAAGTAAGAGTGCTCTAGTCGACACTGCTCGACTAAGAGATCACCTGACCCTGCGAAGAACTGCGATTGCTGAGAACCGCTAACATTGTCCGCTTCTGTTATATGTACACATGTAGCAAGCAACATATACACACATATTGATGAACGCACAAGCACACACACACAGACGCACGCACAAGCACACAATCTGCTAACTATGCAATTTGACTCAGCAGATTCGCTCAGTCTGCGTCTGCAAGGCGCAGATAATATGATATATTAAATTTTTTCGTAGACGAACATTTTCGATCAAACTTGCAGGGCGTCATCAGGCTTCTCTGCCTGGTCAAGAATATATATACTTGATGGGGTCTGCCTCGCCTTCTTCTGCCTGTTACATACATTTTCACAACGTTTCTAGATATAAAGATGAATTATATAGAATTGAATTATATATAATTATATGTAACTGAGTATCGATTTCGTTTTAATCAATAACATTTGTCCTGTCAAAGGGCTTGGTAATATATACCATATAAAAAAGCAACTTGCGGTCTTCAACCAGCAGCTTGCCGACAACGAAGTCTTTTGAGTACTGAATTTAATGCAACTTCAAACTTAAGCTAGTGGGCAGAGAGCTAGCACAGAGACCCGAACATCTACCGAGAGCACTCCATCCCGCTCTCGTCGCTCTCGTGCTGCTCTTTACAGTGCCCTAATTAATTTGATGCACCTTACAGCCTAAACCTGACATTATGCCCAGTCAAATGACTGAACATCGGCCGCGTTGAAAGGCCGCAGGGCTTCAACTTCACTTAATACTTAAACTAAACTATGTAATAGGCAAGGGTGCAATGCGATGAATTGGGCGTTTGTATGTTCCCGATTTGGTCTTTATGACCACCACTCGCACCCTACCATCTCCGCCGGGTATCGCTTCGGTCACCACGCCGAGCATCCACTGCTGAGGCGGAGCGTTGTCCTCTCCCACGAGGACGACTGTGCCTACTTCCACGTTCCTCGACTCTCGCGTCCACTTGCTCCTTTGCTGCAGACTGAGCAGGTAGTCCCTGGACCAGTCTGTCCAGAATCGCTGCTTGATTCTTGATGTCAGCTGCCATCTTTTAAGTAGGGCAGCCTGACATCGTCGATTGGCTGCGTTGATGCGAGTGGCAGCGGCACGAGCGTTGCGCCGACCAGCAGATGAGCTGGGGTGAGCACCTCGCCGTCGTTTGGGTTGCTGCTGGGAACGATGATCGGCCGCGAATTGAGAATGCCCTCCACCTCGACGAGCACCGTTGCCAACTCGTCCTGGCGCAGCACTGCGCTGCCAATTGCCTTGAGCAACAGGCCTTTCGCCGACTTCACCGCTGCTTCCCACAGGCCGCCGAAATGCGGCGCTCGTGGGGAATGAAAACAAACTCCATTCCCCGTTCCGCAGCATATGTTTGAATCGCAGCTGAATTGGCGCTGAAACTGGCCGCAAAGTCTGCCAGCGTGCGAGCCGCACCCACGAAATTGGTGGCATTGTGGCAGTACAGCTTCCTGACAAGGCCACGTCGACCAATGAACCTAGATAAACACATCAGAAAGGTGGTAGAGGTTAGATCGGTTACAAGCTCTATATGTATAGCCTTATAAGTGAAGCAGACGAATATGGCAATATACATCTTAACGGGCGCTTTGCCCCGAATCCTCAACGAAACTAAAATTGGACCACAAAAGTCCACTCCGCTGATCTCAAAGGGTCTGTTCGCGTGTAAACGATCAGCGGGAAGGTTGCCCATTATTTGCGACAAAAGCTTCGGCTTATATCGAAAGCAATGCATGCATTTTCTCACCACTGCACTGCACACCTCTCGAGCATTGATAACCCAGATCTGTTGCCGAAGTAATCCCATCAGGACCATTGGATTGGCATGACAGTGCGTGTGATGCAAATGCTCTAAATAGAGTGTGACAAATCGACACTTTTTGGCAGCAGCAAGGAGAACTTGGCATTATGCGCTAATGGCGCTTTCATCAAACGACCTCCTACCCGCACCAACCACAAGACACGCTTGCCATGTTGGTGAGAGTGCAGGAATGGAGCCAGTTTTTGAAGAGCCGGTTGCAAAACTGTGAACTTTTTTAATTTTTCAATTTCTTGCGCGAATTCTGTATGCTGAATCACAGATACTGCTGCAAGAAAGGCGAAACTTAATTCAGAAGCTGAAGGAATCAAAGATACATGTTTCTGGCTCCTTCCATTGATGAAGCGGAACATGTAAGCGATTATGCGGATCAGCCTTGGAAATGAAGATATAGCTTCTATTAATGGCGTGATGGAATTCACGATCTCCTCAACTGCA
>CAUIUS010000231.1:0-63384 GCA_961210405.1 Drosophila mercatorum | reverse complement strand
CAAATTTTCTATGCACACTTCTACTCGCAGCAACTTCTGGGCGTCATTGAACACTTTTAGAACCATCCTCGTGAACAAATTATGCATGCTCAAATACTCCCTTTCAAAATTTCTTATTTATACATTAGATCATTGCCTTTTTTATGAATTATTTATGCTTACTATGTTTAAGATAAACTCAATTTCAAATCATTCAAAACGGTTACTTGATCTAGTTTTAATTAATGGTCAGTGAAGCTTTACATCTTCGCACTTTGGAGACGTTACTCTCCATAAGTATGCCACCCATTTTCACAACACTACAAAACAAATTAAAAGAACGTCGTTATAATAAATGCAATTTAGTTTTGTTAAGCCATCTAATAAATGCAGCAGACGTTAATATGAATCAACTATTTCCTATACAACTATAAACTCTATTCGAGATGAGTGTGTTCCTATGTATCTGCCTATGTCTGTTTCTAATAGACCTCCGGGCTTTCCACTTTAAGAAATAATAAGTAAAAATGTTTAAAAAACTTATAATTGTTGAATGTTATTTTAATTTCTCTGTGGTATGAGAATTATTTTATGCATTGCAAAGGCAGCTTGTTTGTCACCTAAAGCAGTTTTACAAATTTGTAAATGTGAAACATAAATCTTGTAGTTCACCATTAATAATAATTCTTGTGATTTGTTACAGATTTATACGGGTCGACAAATTCCTCGGTATTTCCTATACCAGTCATTCCTTTAGTTTGAGAAACATAGAAACTCACACACACACCGAGTTATGTTTTCGTGGAGTAAGGTCGGTAATGAAAAGTGTTCCTCGGAAATATCGATCAAATCTGTTTTTCACTGCGAATAAAATAAGTCGAATTGATAAAAGTGTATGCTACGGGCGCAGCTCACCTAGCAAAACAAACGGTTTTCACAACCGACTTACTGTGCGGTAAAACGCGGAGTTTTTCGGTGTCGGTTGATGCCAATAGCCCTGAAGCGGGGAGTAGGTATAGGTAGCGCCAGAACTGATTTTTTCCATTTTTCGTGCGAAAAATTGTAAAAAAGTTTAGACACGTTTAGGCAAACAAACAGCATAAGGTGCACTCACTCTAATAGCTGTTAGCAGAGTTGGAAACTGCAGCGGACAATCAGCTGCTCACCAAAATTTGAAGTGCATACTATCGGGCTCGTTGAGTATCTGAGCTGAGTTTTTAATTTAAAGTCTCTAAGCTTAACTGAAGCTCCGAGACAACAAAAGAATCAGTTGTTGCCCACTACAGGCTTCTCACCTTGGTTGTCGGTGTATAATGGAAGGAAGGATGGAGGAGGAGCTGCTAGACTTTTGCGAGCCTATCTGCATTGCAGCGATCACCGCAGCAACAACAGACAGTGCCTCAGCAAAAGACTTCAACAGAGTCGTCTCCTTCGGTTGAGAGCGAGTCACTAACCACCAGATAGGATTAGCTCTAGAGGGCCTGACGGCTTTACTTGGGGTCTAGCGGCACATAACTGTCCCAATGAGTGAGGAGCTAGCCAAAGTGGTCATGCTCCACAAGGCGGCGGAGTTACTCTGCAACCGCAGGGTCAAAAACTGCGAAGTTCAGACCTCACCACAGAAAACTGCCGGGCATCTTAAGGTCGCCATAACGACTACCCCTCCTCCCAACAATTCGCCCAAACGTTCGTGGAACATTGCTCCTGAGCAAAGGAGGACTCCCCCAAAAAAAATCTAGGCCCATCGGGCACAGTGAAGTGGAAGCTAAGAAGCAAAGGGCTCCACAGGCAGCCTCTGCAGGGTTGAACCAGGCAGGGCAACAGGCCAAAGTAGCGAATTGGACGGAGGTAAAAGGGCATAAACAGCACCACAAACTACCCAGGACGGACGCTATCACAGTTTTTGGGGTAGAGGGTTATACTTATACTGAAATGTTGAAAGTTAGCAGAACTGACCCGAGCCCTAAGCATCTTAGTGGAGATGTACAGGGGATCAGGAAGACGACAAAGGGAGATGTATTGCTTCAGTTGAGCAAGAAGCTTGAGCATAGCGCTGAGGTGCTCCAGGAGGCTGTTGGCAAGCCCTTGGCCGAACGCGCGGTGGGTAAAACGCTTACCGAGACCGCGCAAATCGAGATCCGTGATTCCACTTCCTAGACTACGCTGCTAGCTGCAAAAGCGAATGCGACCTGAAAGGTGTCTGATTCAGGCGCGGATTGATGGGCCAAGCTGCTTAAAGCTGCGAAAGGCCACCAATATGCGGTCTCTGCGCCCGGAAAGGCGAAAAGCAGACAGATCACTCAGCGCGTAGCTTCAAATGCCTATCAAAAAATGAAATGTTAAGGCTTCTACAGCTTAACCTGAACCATTGCAAACCTGCTTAAAATCTTCTAGAGCAGACTGCGAGAGAGAAATTAATAGACTTAGTGTTATGACGCGAAGGAAAAACTATTAGCGTCATCGGTTGAGTGGTTTTGTACGAATTAATTTATTTAAAAAATCAAAAGCAGTTCTAACCTTAAATATATTTGTTATTATATATCTCTGCCGCAGAAGGCAGCAGAGCAGGAGAGCATATTATGTATATATTGTAAGTATTTCGAGCCTCTGCAGCAGAAGGCAGCAAGAGGCAGCCGTTGGCATGCAAGGCGATCAATTGCTGACTCTACTATTCTCGCACGCCTTGTACATGAGCGGTCCACACATAAATAAGTGACCGATCATAAATCAAATGTTAATGTTGATCGCGTCTTGTATATGTAACAACAAAGTGTCATTTTGTTTTTCGTTTTTTAAATAAATTGAAAATGGGAATTCAGGGTATAATGTTTTTGTTGAAATGTATGTAACAGGCAGAAGGAGGCGTGGCAGACCCCATAAAGTATATATATTCTTGATCAGGGTGACAAGCCGAGTCGATTTAGCCCTGTCCGTTTGTCCGTCCGTCTGTCCGTCTGTCTGTCCGTATGTATGAACGCGTCGTTCTCAGAACCTATAAGAGCTAGAGACTTGAAATTTTTTATGTAGGTCCGTGAATAGCACGTAAAGATCGAGTTTGTTAAAAAAAAGACGATAACTATTTTAGTTTTAATGTTATCGATTAAAAACATAATCGAATGTTAGTTATAAAATTATATCTCCCACGTCTTTATAGCTAGAGTCCCAAAAATAAGTTTTATATTTATTTGATCTAATTTTGATTTTTGTTAAATTTTGCATACCGGCTCCAAATTTCCCCAAATATTTAAATTGAGGTTAGGTGCACTCAAAGCCAGTAAATGAATGGGTTTGCATTTATAAAAAATGGAAAAAATGTAATAAAATATGATGAACATAAGCTGAAAATTTCATTCAAATCCATTAATTCGCGCAGAAGTTATTAAACAAAACATTTGGCCAATCAGTCAAACACGTGACCAGCAACGCAAAGCAAATTGTTTTCCTATACATGTGCACACATATATACATACACATTGAGCTGCGTGCATCTAGCTAATTCTAAAACCCGCAAGGTTTAGTGTACATATTTCCAATAGATGGCGCTATGATTTGCTAATTATCAGCTGTTCAATAAATCGAAACATGGATGGCGCTATTCTATCGAACCATAGATGGCGTTATAAGCTAAACAATTGAAAATGAATTGAATTTAGTTTTCTGTGCGTTTATACGAAATGCTAATTATGCAGTATTTTAAAAAACGCAGATAGCGCGTGGTTTAGGGTATCTCCTAGTCGGGACCTCCGACTAGAGTTTTCTTACTTGTTATTTTAAAATCTAATACTTTCTTATCATTTATTTCTTTTTGTTTAACTTTATTTTTTTCTAAAAGTATTCGCGCTCTTTTGTACGCGTTTTCTACTCTAAACTTAACCTCTTTAGAATAATCCTCTATATTATATATATAGGTTCTATACTATTTACACTATTAAATTGTATTGGTAGGTTATTCTGCCTTCCAAATACTAGTTAATATGGACTATAATTATGAGTTACTGATGGTGTTGTGTTAAAACAATACACGAAATACTGGTACCATATGTCCCAGTCAGTTTTATCTACTGATATATATGAACGAATGTACTCGTATAATGTCTTATGACTTCTTTCAACAGTACCTAATGTCTGGTGGTGGTATGCTGTAGACGTTATGTTGTGTATTTGCACAGATCAGTAATAATGGAATTTTTGTATTATGTTCCCATGTCCGTAATGAACGTCTTCATTGGAGCGTACCTCAGAATAAAAGATTCAAATATACCTTTTGCGACAATTGTTGCATTTTTGTTTGCAACCGGAATTGCTACTAAATACGTTTTCGACGTCAGGCATTTTGGACATTTCTTAATGTACTCTTTTACATGTTTAGTCATGTTTTTCCAATAATATTGATTTCCAATAATACTTAGGCATAGTCCTACGGCCAGAGTTTATTTTGTCTACATTGTTGCCTGGTAGTGACTCTCAGGACTTTTCTATTCATGTCAATTAGATCTTCTATTGTAATTCTTTATAGGGCGTCTGCCACAAAGTTGTCTTTCCCTCTCAGATGCTCTACCGTAAAATCATATTCTTCTACTTCGAGTCGCATGCGTGTTAATTATACTTTTTCGCAAACTGTATATATATACTTTATATTGGTTTTGTGCAATATCCGTCATGCTGTCCGTCCGTCTGTTCGTATGAACGCAAACTATTTCCACGCTATTGAAGCTAGAGACTTGAAATTTTAAATATATACTCGTGTATAGCCTCGTCAGATAAAGTGTCAAGATTTTCCCGATACGCCCACTAGGGGCGTGGCAAATCGGAAAACGCATACTTCTAGAAGGGCTAGAGAGTTGAGATTTTAACTGAACGCTCACGTCGACATGCCAAAATAAAAAAACTATGACGGATATATCTACGCCTATTGGGGGCGTAGCAAATCGGGTCAAACTGTATCTTCTACAGTTTAAAGTTTATAACCATGCCTGCTAGGAGCTTGGCAAATCGGATCTGAATATATAGTGATTTTACTAATTCTGTTATATTTTGAGCACTATTGATGCTTGAGACTTAAGACTTGATATATATACTCGGGTTAACATCCCACAATCAAAAAGCTATGGCGGATATATCTACGCCCATAGGGGCCGTGGCAACTAATATCAGCTTATATCTCTCACAGTTTTAGTGCTAGAAGCTTCAAAATTGGATGTTAAGTTACTGGGGGCCTCCTCTGTCGATTCCCCATAAAATTATTGTTACTCCACACAAAGGGGCGTAACTTACAAAAAATACCCTACAATTTTCGCATTTTTCGAATGTAAGCATCCAAACTTTACAGTTATATTCTTGACCACCCACTCTATGAACATACCAAAAATTATATGTCTACGGCCACTGGAGCGTGGCAAATCAAAACTGAAACATCTGCAGCTTGTGAGCTAATAACGCTCCACAATGACTTTGTGACCTTTGACCTCGTCTTTTGATTTGGCAAATTTTATATATGTATTGAAAAGAATATTTTATTAACACAAAATAACTAAATAAAGATAAAATAACGAAAATATCGACATGACCGAACCGGGGTTCGAGCCCACACCTCTACGCTCGCCAACGAACTTCTATCTCATTTTCACAGTTGCTACCTCTCTCATTTTGAGAGATCCCATCTCTCTCATTTTTGGTGGTGCGTGTTTTTGCTAAGGTAAGGGTTCTAAGCTCTATTCAAATTGAAACTGTCTGGCCACCTTCAATGAAAATTTTTAATCTGCAGCTAATTTGAGCGGCGAAAGTGGGGATTTAAGATTAATTTAAAAATATAATGTTATAGATGCCACTATGGGGTGCTGGGACGTGAAAAAGTATTTCACTGTCGGTTGCGTCTGACTGCAACGTTCTTACTTATTTTGAACTTGGATTAACCATGGAAAATAGATAAGTCAAAGGTCTGTGATCAGTTTTAACTGTAAAATGTTTGCCTAATATATATGGTCGAAAATGTGTTATTGCCCAATATATTGCTGCTAATTCTTGTTTTGTAGTACTCATGTTGCTTTCACCTTTAGTGAATGCTCTTGACGCATATTCAACTGGGAGTTGGAGTCCATTATAGTTTTGAATTAAAACTGTTCCACATGCTTGCATCTGTGATTATGGAAAATTCTTTGCTAAAATCTGGGTACTGTAATAAATTTGGTTGAACAAGTTTATTTTTTACGTCTATAGTAATTGCAAAATGCAATGAATCTTCTAGCTCTGTCTGCGTCCGTAGGGACTGGATAGTTATTGATGACGTCAAATTTCTTGTCATCTGGCAAGATTCCTTTATCTGTGCATCTGTGACCTAAGAATGTCGCCTCGTGCATAAAAAATGAGCATTTCACTGGATGTAATTTCAGATTGTGTTTTCTACAAAGTTTGAAAACATCTGTTAAATTTTTTATCATGTGTTGTTCAGAACAACCAATAACGATTAAATCATCCATATAAAGGAATGCTTGTGAAGGCTCAAGGCCTGACAATGTTATTGTCATCATTATCTGAAATGAGTTAGGCGCTATTTTTAAACCAAATGGTATTCGCGTGAAGCGATATGAACCGTTGCTTGTTGAAAAAGACGGTATATTTCTTGAGTTGTTCTCAAGTTCAATTTGGTGGTAACTTGACATTAAATCAAGGCATGAAAAATATTTAGCTAGACCCAATTGATCAAGAATATCGTCGATTCTGGGGAGTGGAAATTTATCGGACAGCAAATTTTCTGTTTATTTGACGCCATTTTTTCTCTTTAGTGCCAGGGAGGGCTTTCTTTGGAACTAATAAAAAAATTATACAGACGGTTCGACAATATTTTATTCATTTAACTTTCCAACTTGATGCTGGATTTCTTTTGTTTGGCTATGCGGACGTCGATAAGTGATTCAAATTTTAAGCTATTGGTGCCTACCGTTTGGCGTGTATCTGTTGTATTTAGGAATCGGACAAAAGCATTTTGGGCCGTTGCAATAGTGTTTGCAACATAAACACCCGGTTTAATTTCCTGATTGGGAATTAAAATATTATCTTCTGCTGAAAACAACTGTATTTTGCGTATCACTTGGGATCTTGCTGGTAGAAGTGTTGAATTAGTACCAGAACTGAATGTTATTGGAACATAGATGGGATAGGTTAGGTTTTGTGGTCTAATTATAAACCAATCCTCAGAAATATTGTAATCTATTTGGCAATTAAAACTTTGTAGATTCTCTGGCTTTCCGTCAAACTCTGGTATCATAGATGTGGCCAATCTGATTAATTTTATTTCAGTTTGCGTCATTGTTGTGTGCCTAATTTCTGGTTTGATTTCAATCAAGTCACATGTACTCTCTTCCAGTGTTTCTATATCACTGTCGGATTCTGAGTCGCTTGATTGTATCGATTCGTCTAAATCTTTTAATTGACTGGCATTAAATTCAGCCAATTGATTTAGACTTTTGGATGCATTAATTTGGATATGTCGTCTTTTAGCGACAGAAATTGTGTTCAGGGATTTTAGGACCCTTAAACATTTTTCTCGTATTTATTAACTAATGTTACAATATTATTGTATTCCCTTACTATAACATCTATGTATATGGTTCGTTAATGTTTCAACTTTTATAACTGCATCTTTGTTGATACATTTATATGATTTGTCAGATTTATTACGAAATGCGTCTATTAACTTCGCAATTTCGTTTCATTCCATTCTATAATGGAATTTTATTGTTGTAAACGAACCAACCTTATAGTTACTAAGTTTATGTAATATTTTAATTGAATTGATAATGAAATAATAATGGAATTTTATTGTTGTAAACGAACCAACCTTATAGTTACTAAGTTTATGTAATATTTTAATTGAATTGATAATGAAATTGGGATTTGTGTTCAAAATTTCATCAAACTTTGTACACCTTTTTTATACCCTGAACCCATTAAAAATGGGAAATCAGGGTATAATGTTTTTGTTGAAATGTATGTAACAGGCAGAAGGAGGCGTGGCAGACCCCATAAAGTATATATATTCTTGATCAGGATGACAAGCCGAGTTGATATAGCCATGTCCGTCTGTCCGTCTGTCCGTATGTATGAACGCGTCGTTCTCAGAACCTATAAGAGCTAGAGACTTGAAATTTTTATGTAGGTTCCTGTATAGCACGAAAAGATCGAGTTTGTTAAAAAAAATCGATAACTGTCTTAATTTTAATGTTATCGATTAAAAACGAAATCGATGCTCAGTTATATAAATCTATATAATTCATCTTTATAGCTAGAGTCTTCAAATTTTGCACTTAGTGTTATGTGAGCCTTATACAATTTCGGTTTTTGTTAAATTTTGGATGCCACGCCCCCTTCGCCTCAAATTTGTAAGTCCCGTATTTCAAATACTAGAGACTTGTGCTTTGGCACACACATACATATGGATGACATGATCACGCCCAACAAGTTTGATCAAAATCGTTTGTCTAGAAAAAAAGTTATTAAACATTTAATTTCCCATAGCATTGCCATGCAAACAGCAGCCAAAGAACAGCTGACGCTCCGACTTGCGCTTGTGTGTGCTTGCGCCTGTGTATGTGTGTGTATGTTTTGTTTGTAATGAACGTACAAGTGCATGTGTATATAAAAGAAACGAAGAATGCAGGGTTCAGGGTATACCCTAGTCGAGCGGCCTCGACTAGAGTTTTCTTACTTGTTTTTAGATAATATTTAAATTATTTGTTCTACTCATGTATCGCCTTTTTAATATTTTATTGTGTTTAATGTAAAGTGTCAATATATATACATATATATATTTCAGTTTTTGTTAAATGCCACGCCCCCTTCGTCTCAAATTTGTAAGTCCCGTATTTTAAATACTAGAGACTTGTGCTTTGGCACATACATACATATGTACGGCATGATCACGCCCAACAAGTTTGATCAATATCGTTCGTCTAGAAAAAGTTATTAAACATTTAATTTCCCATAACATTGGCACACAATTAGCAGCCAAAGGACGCACCGACTGACGCTTGTGTGTGCGTGCGCCTGTGTGTGTATGGGATGCTTGTAATGAACGTACATATACATGTGTATATAAAAGAAACGGAGATTGCTTAGAGTAGCGGTTCTTTGCAGGGTTCAAGGTATCCCCTAGTCGAGCGGTCTTGACTAGAGTTTTCTTACTTGTTTATGTAAACAATTAATTGTCCAATCATGTGTTGGTAACAGAGATTAGTATTTGCAAGCTGCACGATAAAGTGCTTCAGCTTGAGGAGAGAGCTTATTTTAAAGGCAAGCAAGGCAAAAGCATTTCTGCTGCGCGCTTGCGTTACTTCGCTCTATGGCGAAGTTTGGCGTTGATGTAATCTATCCTGTCCAGGCCTCGTTTCCTGTCCTCACTGATGTATGTTGTGAGGAGGTCCCTCGCAGTCATCCGGGCACTTTTTCGGCTTCTGTTGTTCTAATCTGGGATGTTGAGCAGCATTATTATTATTATTATTGTTTATTACTGGGATAACTTGAGTGGTAGAGGTTAAGTTTCTTGTTTTTGTTTTTGGTTTTTTTTTTGTCTCTCTTTCTGAATTTGCTCAATGTTGTCCAGCTCCGCTTGTAGAGGTATTGTTGCCTCATTAGGTAATGGTGGGTCGATGGCAAATAATAGTTTCAATATTTCCGCTTTTCTCTCTGAAACTCTGAAACCGCTTCCGCCAGTTTTTTTTTCTTCACTAAACTCATTGACCTCTACTCACTCAGATATTATTTCCACTTAGATATTTGTGCTGCTGTTGCAGTGTTGTTCTTGTAGTTGATGTTGCTGCTGCTATTATTGCAGTTTACGCCATGTTATGACGCGAAAGAAAAACTATTAACTTCATCGGTTGAGTGGTTTTGTACGAATGAATTTATTTCAAAAATCAAAAGTACATGAGCGGCCCACACATAAGTGACCGATCATATATCAAATGTTTATGTTGATCGCGTCTTGGATATGTAACACCAAAGTGTCACTTTGTGCACATGCAGTATACACTACTATGTGTCGGGTATATATATTTTAATATTAGACATACTAGCTAGCTTTCCTCAGCGAGTCCCATCATTGCATGACTTGCTGCCTCAGGGCCATAGACAGCAGTGGTAAAGCGGAGTTATGGAAATGCGCCAACTCAGCGAATGCGCTTGCAAATGTCAAATCTTTCAACGAGTTCGTACGCGCTCGATACGGCAGCATATGGATATAGCTGCTACCTGGCCCCCAGCATGCAGCTCAACGAAATCAATGCGGTGCTCAACGAGGAAGTAAGAGGCCTAAAGGCCATCATAGCTGGCGACTTCAACGCATGGGCCATTGAATGGGGTAGCCTTTCCACAAATGCCATTCGCGGCGCTGGATGTGGCTTCGTCACTGTGTCCCTTTTTCGAGAGGCAAAATGGAGCCTCAGCGATAGCTATACGGACAGCGATCACTCTGCGCTTCAATTCACAATTGGTGAGTCATCTGGCAGGGCGCCAACTCTGTGGCGCGAAGCTTATCGTCTGGATACCTTCAACCCGACAGCCTTCTCGGAGGGCATCCAGTCGCTGGGCACATCTGGCAACGCTGAGGCCAAAGCTTGCCAAATGACTAGCCAAATACCGAGCGCCTGCAACGCTAGCATGCAGCGTCGCAAGCAGTTCACGCATCACCAAGCGCCTATGTACTAGTGGAATGAGCAGATAAGCAACTTCCGGAGTATATGCGTACACGCGAGACGAAGCTATCAGCGGGCTCGTAGAAGGCCTATGTTCGCTGAAAAGCAGGCGGCTTACCAGGTGGCAAGACGGCAGCTGAAAAAGGCCATTCGGACTAGCAAACGGGACTACTTCCTAGACCTATGCGACTCCGTCGAAGCTGACCCTTGGGGCAGAGCATACAAAACGGTAGTCAAAAGACTTTACGCTGGCAAACAAATGCACCCTACGGATCGACTAGAGCTTAAGTCAATCGTGAAAGTGCTATTCCCAGATAGACTGAGCTCCATTCATGGTCGTGACTCTACATCAGCCAGCCAGGATTTGAGCAGCTCTGATGCAGCTCTAGTTACTGATGAGGAAGTTATGGCTACAGCTACAGGAAACTAAGACCCAACTCTGCCCCTGGCCCAGACGGGATTCCCAATAGGGCGCTAAATCTGGCCATTGCTCTGCAACCAGGGGCGTTTACTGAGTTATTTAATACATGTTTAACTCAAGAAACGTTCCCTGCAAGCACGGGTCGAAGCAGTGTTGCATCATAGCGACTCTAGATGTGAAGAATGCATTCAACACAGCTAGCTGGGATATGATACTAGATGACCTGGCACATATCCCTAAATATCTTAAAGAGATAATAAAGAGCTACTTCAGAGGAAGGACACTTATGTACAATACGAGGGAGGGAGTCCAAACTCACATAGTGTCAGCTGGAGTCCCAAAAGGATCAGTCCTAGGGCCTATGGAATACTATATACGACGGCGTACTGCGCCTGGAGCTACCAGTGGGTGCGCACACCATTGGCTTTGCTGATGATGTCGCCGTCGTCGCTATAGGAAAGGAGCTGAAGATACTGAGGATATGTGCAGCGCAAGTATCAGCCACATTCGAGACTGGTTGACAAAAGCCGGACTTGACCTAGCGGCCCACAAAACGGAGGTCGTCCTAGTCAGCAGTCACAAGAAAGTGGAAACGGCCCATATAAAGATTGGCAACATCAGTATTGCGTCAAAGAGGGCGATTAAGTATCTTGGGGTCATGATTGACACAAGGTTGACCTTCCGTGAGCACTTGGAATACGTGCATAAAAAAGCAGCCGATTCGTGTAGAGCACTCTCCTGAATCATGCTGAACACACGGGGACCAAAGCAACAGCGAAACCTACTTCTTATGAGCGTCTTGAGGTCCATTATCCTATACGCAGCGTCAATCTGGTCAAGAGCAATGGCCACTCCGAGCAATCCGAGTCAGCTTTTCATTCCGAACAGTCTCAGATGACGCTGCGCTTGTCATAGCGGGAATACTTCCACTGGAACCAAATCAGTTCCTTCTCTGCTTTAATTATGGTTGAGCTTCGCAGAGTTGAAGGAAGCCAACGATAAGCTACTTCTGTTTAAAATAGCGCAAAAATCTAGCGAAGCAATGCTTTACGGCAGTCTCTCAAGAATCAAGCGTTATTTTAAACCTAACCTTAATAACATGTATTTTAAAGCAGTAAATAAATGAATTTAAAAAACACACACACACACACTCTCATGGGTTACATATAAACTGTTCAAAATGTATGGAAAAGGCAGAAGGAGACGTGGCAGTCACCATAAAATATATGTATGCGCGTTGTACTGAGTGCTGTATATGTGAATGTATGGCTATTCTTTTTTTGGGCATTTCACCAGAATTATAATTGCATCATATGACTAATGTTACATCAGCCGTTAATTGCGATTGGTCGTTTGCATTCTGAAGCTTTAAGACGTACCGTTTCAGTGAGAAGAAAGCGTTGCAGCGCTGTTGTCGAGTGTGGTTCGGGGCTAAGCTTAGAAGAAGTAATTGCGTGGAACAGTAGTGTGAAAAGAGACGTGAAAACAAGCATAAGCAACGAAACTCGCTTCGAGAAGTAAATCGCGATAAATAATACTAGCGGCATTCCGACATCAGAAGTGGGATTGGTGCCACCCCATACATTTATTGAAAATCAATGTCTTGTAATTTTGCATATTCAAAATCAAAATTTGTTGGAGATTGTAAAGACAATGCAAGCTTCAACATCGGAACAGCAAAAAAAGCGGGAAGTCTTTGCCAAGACGCTTCAAAAACGCTTCATTTTGACTGAATAGCCGCTAGAAGGGAGCAAGCTGATTATGGTATTAAGCAATGCTATGGAATGCAGTGCATCCCAATTGCTTACTGAAATGTGAAGCGAGTGAAGTGGAGCGAGTTTCAAGAATTGTTCCTTCATCGATACGACAGCGATGAAACACCAGCAGCGATGTTTTTGAATTTGTTAAGCAGTCGTCCGGCTAATGAAGAGTGTTTGGCAGTATATGCCAGCCGCTTGGTCTCACCGTTAACTACGGACTAGAAAAACAATAACAATGAGGAGATCGCCGTTTCGGTCGTGCTCGCGCATATGTCAAATGTGAACGGCAGTTTGCAACAAGTGGTATTGACTTCAAAGGTGTAAACAAGAAGTGATCTGCAATCGGAGTTAAAAGCGTATAGTTTTCAAAGTCATAGCGAATCCGGTCATGACACCAGCCCTGGTGTCCTAGTCCATTAGTACACTATTTGGGATTCAAAGTGAAAGAATACGAAATTCGGTCAAACTCACGGAAAATCACTGTATTGAATTTGTTACCAACGATCCAAACTGTTTATACTATTTCACGTAATGATATAGTATATTGGTTTTGTGCAATGTCCGTCATGCTGTCCGTCCGTATGCCCATCTGTCAGTCTGTCCGTCTGTCCGTATGAACGCAAACCATTTCCACGCTATTGAAGCTAGTGACTTGAAATTTGAAATATATACTCGTGTATACCCTCGTCTGATAAAGTGTCAAGATTTTCCCGATACGCCCACTAGGGGCGTGGCAAATCGGAAAATGCATTTTCTTGTATCTCAGAAACACTACTTCTAGAAGAGCTAGAGAGTTGAGATTTTAACTGAACACTCATGTCGACATCCCAAAATCAAAAAGCTATGGCGGATATATCTACGCCCATTGGGGGCGTAGCAAATCGGGTCAAACTGTATCTTCTACAGTTTTAAAGCTAAAACGCCCAAATTTTGGCATGTGGATTACTGTTACGATCCTATAAGGATCGCCCAAAAAAATTTATGGTTACGCCTACTACGGACGTGGTAAATCGGATCTGAATATATAGTGATTTTACTAGTTTCGTTATATTTTGGGCACTATTGATGCTAGAGACTTGAGACTTGGTATATATACTCGGGTTAACATCCCAAAATCGAAAAGCTATGGCGGATATATCTACGCCCTCTGGGGGCGTGGCAACTAATATCAGCCTACATCTCTCTCAGTTTTAGTGCTAGAAGCTTCAAAGTTGGATGTTGAGTTACTGGGGGCCTCCTTTATCGATTCCCCAAAAATTATTGTTACGCCCCAAAAGGGGCGTGACATACAGAAAAATACCGCGTAATTTTCGCATTTTTCGAATGTAAGCATCCAAACCTTACAGTTATATTCCTGAACGGCCACTCTGCACAATGCCAAAAATTATTTGTCTACGGCGACTGGGGGCGTGGCAAATCAAAACTGAAACATCTGCAGCTTCTGAGCCAATAACGCGCCACATAATGACTCTGTGATCTTTGACCTTGTCTTTTGACTTGTTAAATTATATATATATGCTTGAAAAGAATATTTTATTAATACAAAATAACTAAATAAAGAGAATATAACAAAAATATCAACATGACCGCACCGGAGTTCGAGCCCGCACCTCTACGCTCGCCAACGAACTTATATCACATTTTCAGAGTTGCCACCTCTCTCATTTTGAGAGATGCCATCTCTCTCGATTTAGGTGCGTGTTTTTGCTAAGGTAAGGGTTCTAAGCTTCGATCCTAATTGAAACTGTTTGGCACCTCCAATGAAAAGTTTTAAATTGCAGCTAATTTGAGCGGCGACAGTGGGGATTTAAGGTTAAATTTAAAAAAATATAATGTTATAGATGCCCCTGTGGGCTGCTGGGACGTGAAATAGTATTTCGCTGTCGGTTGCGTCCGACTGCAATGTTCTTACTTGTTTTAGTTTGCGACAGGTTATTGGTTTGGCTTCCTACGTTCGCAAGTTTGTTCCCGATTTCTCCACAATAATGAAGCCATTCTATTCTCTCACTTCAAAAAGGGGAGTATTGTTTGGAATGTTGAACTAGCAAAAATTCGAAAATGAATAATAAATGCTATTACAAATAAACCTGTATTGATAATTTTTGACTCACAATATCCCATTAAGTTACATACTGACGCTAGTTCTGCCAGATATGGTGCGATTTTCCTTCATCGTTTAAATGGTAACCCTCATGTGGTGGAAAATTGTAGAAAAACAACTTTCTCACCTGAGGCTAGATATCATTCTTACGAGTTGGAAACATTGGCTGTGGTTTCTTCTGTAAAACACTTTCGCCATTATCTGCTGGGACGAAAGTTTGAGGTATATATCGATTTCAATTCACTAAAGGCTTCACGGACAAAATAAACTCCCAAGAGTTGATGGGCTTATCTAAAATCATTTAATTTTGATATTGCAATCATTTAATTCTGACGTTCCATATAGAAAGGTAAAACGCATGGCTCATGAAGATTTCTTTTCTAGGACTCCAGTTCCTTCAAAGCCACAACTCGCTGCGTCAGCTGTGTTTGGGCTGCTATTTGTATGCCAATGTTATGGGATATTAAATGTTAAAGAACTTTTTTTTATAGACGAACGATTTTGATCAAACGTATTGTGCGTGATCATGTCATTCATATGTGTGTATTTGCCAAAGCAGAAGGCTCTAGTATTTGAGATACGTGATTTACTAATTCGAAGGGTGCGTGGCACCCAAAATTTAACAAAACCCGAATTTGTGTAAGGCTCAACTAATACTAATAGCTAAATTTGAATACTCTAGCTAGAAAGATGAGTTGAATAGAAACTGAACTTATGTTTTCGTTTTTAATCGATAACAATAAAATATTATCGATTTTCTGAAACAAACTCGATATGCAGCCCTCTACACAAACCTTCAAAAGTCTCTCGCTTTTGTAGGTTCTGAGATCGATGAGTTCATACATACGGACAGACGGACAGACAGACATAAGGACAGGGCTAAATCGACTCGACTTCTCTCCCTAACACTAACCGCTAACATTCTACGATACTTTTATATGTACGTCGCAAGCAACACATACACACACACAGACGCACGCACAAGAACACAATCTGCTAACATTTTGACTCATCAACTGAGCTCAGTCTGCCAGGCGCCGATTAAGTTATTAAACATTTAATATCTCATTAAATGTTTAATAACTTTTTTTCTAGACCAACGTGTTGGATCAAATTTGTTGGGCGTGATTATGACATTCATAGTGTGTATGTGCCAAAGCACAAGCCTCTGGTACTTGTGATACGAGATTTAGCAATTAGAGGCGAAGGGGGCGTGGCATCTAAAATTTAACAAAACCCGAAATTGCGTAAGGCTCAAATAACACTAAAAATTTGAAGACTCTAACTATAAAGATGAATTAAATAGAATTTTATAACTAAATGAAGATATCTGTTTTTAATCGATAATATTAAAACGATGATAGTTATCGATTATTTGAAATAAACTCTCTAGCTCTTATATCTTCTGAGATCGACGCGTCCAAACATACGGACAGACAGACAGACAGACAGACGGACAGACGGACAGGGCTAAATCGACTCCGCATCTCTCCCTGATCAAGAATATATATACTTTATGGGGTCTGCCACGCTTCCTTCTACCTGTTACATACATTTTCACAAAAACATTATACCCTGATTTCCTATTTTCAATGGGTTCAGGGTATAAAAATTGGCCCTTGAATTTCGGGTCTAATCATTTTGTCACTGGCTCAAGTCCTGACACTGTTTAGATCAACCTCTATTTCTGTGTCACCAGGTGGAATTAAACCCATCGGACGAGCCTCTTTTCCTATCAGCATTTCCAAGGGGCTTTCTTTCGGAAGTTCGTGTATATCACGATTCGATCGAGTTTGTTTCAAATATTCGATAACTATCATCGCTTTAATGTTATCGATTAAAAACCGATATCTTCAATTAGTCATAAAATTCTATTTAAATCGTCTTTATAGTTAGAGTCTTCAATTTTTGCATTTAGTGTTAATTGAGCCTTCTGCAATTTCAGTTTTTGTTAAATTTTGGATGCCACACCCTCATATTGCCCCTTCGCCTCAAATTGCTAAATCACGTATTTCAAGTACTAGAGACTTTGGCACATACACACATATGAATGTCATGATCACGCCCTACAAATTTGATCAAAATCGTTGGTCTAGAAAAAAAGTTATTAAACAGTTAATATCTCATATTATCGGTGTCTTGCAGCAGCAGCGAAGCTGATAAATCATAATGCACAGTTAGCAGATTGTGTGCTTGTGCGTGAGTCTGTGTGTGTTCTTGTGCGTGCGTCTGTGTGTGTGTATGTATTGCTTGCTACATATGTACATATAAAAGTAACGGAGAATGTTAGCGGCTCTTAGGAATCGCAGTTCTTCGCAGGGTTCAGGGGATCTCTTTGTCGAGCAGTCTCGACTAGAGCACTCTTACTTGTTTGTTGTTGAAGTCCTGGATGGGGGAAGGTATGTGTTAAAGTCACTAACAGGTGAATGAGTTTTCAAATATTGTCATGTGGATGTTAGAAAAATTACAGATGATAAAATTCTCGATGAATTGGATATTGATAATGAAAAGCAAGAGTCTAGATGAGACAGCGTTGCAGCGCTGTCGTCGAGTGTGGTTCGGGGATAAGCTTAAAAGAAGTAATTGCTTGGAACAGTAGTGTGAAAAGAGACGTGAAAACAAGCATTAGCAACGAAACTCTCTTCGCGAAGCAAATCGCGATGAATAATCATCGATTATCGATCATCGATTCATCGATTTGATCCATAGTCGAGTATTTAGCGAAGCGAGTTTCGGTTCTTATGCTTCCACGTTTCATTCTAAACTCCCTGACAACGCCAGTGTCATTTCTCAGCATAGCCCCGAACCACACTCGACGACAGCGTTGTAGCGCTGTCGTCTCGCTAAAACGGTACTTTTCAAAGCGACAAAAATGCAAAGGACCAATCAGAGCGCAATTAGCGGCTGATGCAATATTACTAATATGATGAAATTAGGAATTCTGGTGAAAACCAGAATTTCCATACACAACAACACACACACACAGTGCGTGCATACAGTACGCTTCGACACGGCCATCCTGACCTTGACACGTCGTGTAGTACTCCCAATTTTAGATTCAAATTTATTACGTAACAAAAGATTATAAACTGGATTCATCGTCTGTCTTAGACGGATAACCATCGTCTCTCTTAGACGGATAACCATCGTCTCTCATAGACGGATAACCATCGTCTCTCATAGACAGATAACCATTCTGACATTCACACATCCTCGTGTAATGTCCAAGTATCAAGTTCAAAGACACCTTTTGTGTTTCATAACATAAACTGAACTTTTATTCTTAACCATAACATACAGAGTAACTTCTTTTTTTTTTAACAAAATTCAAAAATTCACTTAAAATTTTACAAAACAACTAATCATTGTACTTGCACTATGACACTTCAACAAAACCACAAAATTTGCTTAAATTTCAAATGAATGTGCGCCAGAAAAAGAATGTGCGATATATAAAAATTAGAAATAAGACCCACTCTCAGTCTCAACTATATTCTCTGATAAGCTCTGATTTTCATTATCAATATCCAATTCATCAGGAATTTTACCATCTGGAATTCTTCTAATGTCTTCGTGACAGTATTTGTAAAGTCGTTTATTTTTTAACGACTTTAACATATACCTGTCCCCTTCCAGGACTTCCGTAACCAAAAATGGGCCCTTATATTTCGGGTTTAATTTAGTTTGGTGTCTCTCTTCGTTTCTTAGCAGAACATAGTCACCAATATTGTGCCTTACAACCCTGGCCTTGGTTTTGTCAAAGCGTTGTTTATCATAATCAGCCAAACTCTTCATCTTATGTCTGGCACGAGTTCGAACACTGTTCAAATCAATTTCGATTTCTGTGTCCACTGGTGGAATTAACCCTATCGGTCGAGCCTTTTCCTATTAAAATTTCCAACGGCCTCGCTTCAGTTGCACGACTAACTATGCAATTTAATGCAAGCTGAACCTCGCCAAGTGCATCTTTCCAGGATCTTTGGCTCGATTCGACAGTAGTTAGTAAATTTTTGAGCGTACTCATAACACGCTCAACTTGACCGTTTGCACGACTGGCCCCAGTTGCAATTGAATGGAGTTTTATATTTTGTGAGGAACAAAATTCAGAGAATCGAATACTTGAAAAGCACCTTTCCTGGTCACCTACGACACGATTTGGTATCCCGAATAGGGCAATTGAGGCTTTTAAGGCCTTAACGCAGCTTTCTGTGTCTATTTTAAGGGTGTGATAAAGGTGTACAAATTTGGGGAAGCCATCAATCTGAACGATGACATATTCTTTTAGGTCGCTTTTTCCGCTCAACTTTCCGGAAATGTCTATGTGAACGGTGTGCCAAGGGATGTTCACCTTTGCGATTGGATGGAGCTCAGCTTGTATTTTCCCAAAAGGCGACTTGGAAGTCCTAAAAGTTATGCAATTGTTTACAAACTTGCGAACATATTTATTCATGTTATGAATCCAATAATATTGGTAAACCCTGTCAAGAGTTTTCTGCCAACCAAGGTGCATAACTGACTCGTGTCCTTATTTACTACGGACCATCTAAATGTTCGTGGCACCACCGGTAGACAACGTGTTCTACTGTTTCTTTGAATCTTGCGATGTAAGATACATTTCCTTAAATCATAGGATTTAATTAAATCGTCTTGTTGCTCGTTGGAATTGAGCTTACGAACTAATTCTACAATCTCTGGATCTAGTTTCTGTTCCGTAAGAAGCCACTCACTTGAAATTTAAGCTAAGTTTACTCGCTTTTCGGTGATTTTTTCTGACACGGGTTGTGGCTTTGAAGGAACTAAATTCCTGGAAAAGAAGTCTACATGAGCCATGCGTTTTCCCTCTCTATATTGAATATCAAAATCGAATGATTGCAGATAGGCCCACCAGCGATGAACACTTGGTGTTAAGTCTATCTTTGTCCTTGAAGCCTTAAGCGAATTACAATCGGTATATACCACAAAATTTAGCCCAAGCAGATAATGACGAAAGTGTTTTACAGAAGCAACCACAGCCAATGTTTCCAACTCGTATGAGTGATATCTAGCCTCAGAGGTCGAAGTTGCTTTACTAAAATATTCCACCACATGAGGATTACCATTAATACGGTGTAGGAGTATTGCACCATATCCACAGGAACTGGCGTCAGTGTGTAACTCAATGGGGTATTGTGGGTCGAAAATTACCAAAACAGGTTCGTTTGTAAGGACAGTTACTATTTTTTTTCGAATATTCTCGAGTTCAACATTCCAGACAATACTTCCTTTTCCTGACGTAAGAGAATTAGAGTGGCTTCATTATTGGGAACAAACTTGCGAAAGTAGGAAGCCAGACCAATAAACTGTCGCAAACTAGAAACAGTCTGAGGAGGTGGTAATAAACTTAATGCAGTAACCTTCTGTGAGTTTGGCCTAATCTCGCCTTCTTTCACTTCGAATCCCAAATACTGTACCATTGTTTTCAGAAAAGAACATTTCGAGATATTGAAGATAAATCCAGCCCTTGTCAGAATGTTCAATACTGTTCTCAATCTTTCCAACCCTAACTCAATTGTTGGTGACACGATCATAATGTTGTCCATATAGACAATTGCATATGAATATGCAAGATTGCCTAAAGCTTGCATAACTGTTCTTTGAAAAACGGAAGGCGCATTTTTGAGTCCGAAAGGCATGGTATGAAATTCGTATTGGCCATCCGGTGTCACAAATGCAGTATATTCAACGGAATCGGGGTGAATCGGAATTTGGTGAAAACCACTAGCCATATCTAAACAAGTAATACGAACCACGCAACCTATCGATCTGATCAGAAATGAGCGCCAAAGGGTATTTGTCAGCCACGGTATTTGAGTTGAATTCTCTGTAGTCGATACATAAACGATCGGACCCATTTTTCTTTTTTACAAGCAACATAGGACTTGCATACGGAGAACAACTTGGGCGAATAATGTTACATCTAAGTAACTCTCTTAACCTCTCACGCCCTATCTCTCTCTCTCTCTCTCTCTTCTGGACTGAGCCTATGCGGCCGACGTTGCACAGTTTTGTTGGGGTTAATTAGACGAATTCTCATCTCACCTGTATTAACTCGTGTGTTTGGGATCCCTTTAGAAAATGCTGAGGTATAATTATACAATTTCACGTAGTGATATAGTATATTGGTTTTGTGCAATGTCCGTCATGCTGTCCGTCCGTCTGTCCGTTTGTCAGTCTGTCCGTCTGTCCGTCCGTCTGTCCGTATGTATGAACGCGTCGATCTCAGAACTTACAATAGCTAGAGACTTCAAAATTTTTTCGTAGGTCCCCGTATAGGGCGCGCATATCGAGTTTGTTTCAGAAATTCGATAACTGTTATCGTTTTATTATTATCGATTAAAAACCAATATCTAAATTCAGCTATAAAATTCTATCTAATTCATCTTTCTAACTAGAATCTTCAAATTTTGCATTTAGTGTTATAGCCTTACGCAATTTCGGTTTTTGTTAAATTTTGGGTGCCACGCCCCCTTCGCCGCAAATTTGTAACTCCCGTATATCAAATACTAGAGACTTGTGCTTTGGCACATACATACATATGGATGACATGATCACGCCCAACAAGTTTCATCAAAATCGTTCGTCTAGAAAAAAAGTTATTAAACATTTGATTTACCATAGCAGTGCCATGCAAAGTAGCCAAACAACAGCTGACGCACGGACTTGCGCTTGTGTGAGCGTGCGCCTGTGCGTGTGTGTGTATATTTTGCTTGTAATGAACGTACATATGCATGTGTATAAAAAATTTGTTGGGAGTTCAGTATATTCTTAGTATATTCTTTTTAATGTTATAGATATGGACTGCGACGTCATGGCAAATGTTGTCATGACTACAACATTCGCAACAAATATTTGGCATTTAACTAATCATCCGATCTGGATCTGGAGTCTACTGATGAAGCTGATGAAATCATTTCAATATTATAATATATATATATATATATATATATATATATATATATATATATATATATATATATATATATATATATATATATATATATATATATATATAAATTTAAAAATCGACCGATTCGGTGTTTAATGGTTAGCTTATTTTTGTATCTTTTTTTTTAAATATAATTTTTAGCTTATTCTAGCTTATTTTTTCTTCAATTTAGCTTATGGTGCTTCCCAAAATCTGGCATCACTGATTATGCCACCGACCACTAGTGTTGCCATTTTATCATGAAAAAATATAAAAAAAAGCGGGAATAAAAACTTATTTATATGCTTTACATAACTATTATAAATATTTTATTAAATACAGCTTGCATTATTTTCTTTGAGGTCATCTATATCCGAAAGATCAGCTTAAGATTCATCATATTACATAAATGATACATATACATATGTATATATGAATGTATGTGTGTTGCTGCTGGTGAGTTCTTACATACATATACATATATATATTCGAGAAAGAAGAGAGCAAATATGAATATATGAGAGAGAAGAGCTCAGAAAATAAGCATACATGATTGCATAGAAGGGCTTTATTTACAATTGGACCATTACCGAACGAGCGCTCGCAGAGCACTGATTTTCTTGTCACAGAGTACCCGCTGCTCGCAGCAAAAAGTAAAGCGAATTCGGTGAATTCGCCATGGGGCTGTCTTGTCACTGTGGGAATTCGCTGAATTTCAGTGCTCTGCGTGTTATATGGTTAGTGGCTATATCAACTTGGCTTGTCTTCCTGATCAAGAATATCTGTACTTTATGGGATCTGCCACGCCTCCATCTTCCTGTTACATACATTTCAACAAAAACATTAAAACCTGATTTCCCATTTTCTATGGGTTCAGGGTATAAAAAGAAAAAATTCGATATCTTGTTTATACTGAGCGCTATTAATGCTTAAATTTGAAATACAAAAATTTTTTCGGGTGTACGCAGAGATATGAGAGCAAGTGTATGTATGTATGTATGTACATATGTATGTCAATATGACTATCTGACCTTATTTACATATATAGAGATTTAAACAAAGATCTTAACATGTACATACATACTTATGTAAATATGTACATACATACGTACGTATGTACGTATGTAGGTATGTATGCAACTTTGCAAAGACTGGACAAAGAACACACATAAATACATATGTATGTATGTATGAATGCATGTACATATGTTGACGTACTACGTACTATGTAGACGTTTTTGGTTCAGTATTATGTACAGTAGTATTCACAAAAAAAAATGATTGGGAGGTCCATGTAGTACATCCATACGTACATATGTATGTAATACATACATATATTATACATATGTATGTATATTAATATGAACATACATACATGCATGTATGTATGTACATACATGTATGTATATAGTACCTAAGTCTAGTGAATACTTGTATTGAGACTTACCAAACGAAATATTTATTAGACTAACTAATATTCCAGTTTCTTTGATTACTTGAGCGACATCCAGAAGTTCCCCATCAGGATATGGTATTTCCACTGCTCGAAAGCCGTGGTGGTGAGCTAACTTAATTCTTTGTGAAATAGTTGATGCAGTTTCAGTAAAAAGAAAGTTTAAGTTTGCAGAAAACTTTAACGACATGTTGCTAAGTTAAGAAAATATTTCAACTAATTTTTCCTAATATAACCTTTTACAAAGTCAAAAATTAGTTAGCTCGTAACTTACGCATACTTACGCACATACATATATATGTATATGTGTATTTGTATACACATACATATGTATGTATACACAAACACATTTATATATGTATATACATATATGGACACAAATGTTCATACACAAACGTATTCGCTTGATAGGTGTATTCATGTTTTAAAACATTGTTATCTGTGCGAAATCCCAATAAAAACTTACCAGCTGCTAAGAGTACATCTAAAAGGTAAGTAATTTCTGCCTGAATTAGTTTCTTTCAAACTAAGAAACTTATTTTGTTAAATTGTACATACATATGTACATAGTTTCAGAAATCATTATGAATCATTAAGTTTATTATAAAAGAATGGAAGAATGTTCTTCTACAATATTATTTTATTAAATGTTACCGAAAGACCAGAGGTTGGATTCAAGGACATACATATATGTATGTACATACATCTTTTTAGTTTATTTAAGATATATACAAAAATATAGGTTGACTTAACTTGTATCAACGCCAACTATAAACTTCTAAACCAAAGAAAATGGATTACAATAAAACAACCATGACATGTGTTTTCTATTTTTCGCAATACACACTTAAATAGTCTGTGATATTATTGGAATGATAATATAAAGTTCAGATCAAAATATAGTCAGAAATTTCAAATTTTATGAAATTCAAAATAATAATGATATATATGTAAATATACAGTTTGACACGAAAGTGCTTTCACATGGGACAAAAAATTTATTTTTGTTCTTTGACATTAAAACTACTAAATGTGATATTTAAAATTTAAAAAAAATTATATTGTGTTTTCCAATTTATTATCTTACAAAAATAATTTTTTTTAAATTAAAAAACTATTAACAATATGATTCCACATGTCCCACATGCATTCTGGCGAATGTTAGGCGTTTTTTTTTCATGATCCGACGACAATAAAGGTTTTTTCCGAGCAACTCGGGATGCGAACTCGTTCCTTTTTAGAGCTCTGCGGACGCTTTCGCGGGATATGTCAATACGACATTCTTCCTGCAGCTCCCTGGCAAGCGTTCTGGTCGAAATTGTTGGGTTATCATTAACTTTCCTGGCCAGAATACGCTCAGCCCTATCTGTTAACGCCGGACGTCGTCCAGTTGAACGTTTTGGCTCCAGTGTTTCATTGTTCTCTGCGCGGCTTATAATATTGTAATCGGTCCTCTTCGATATTGCAAACATTTCTGCAACCTCCGCGACCGATTTTCCTATGGAGTGATTCTAATAAACCAATTGAATCATGTCAAATGACAATCGCTTCCCTGGCATTCTTAATTTGCTTAAATTTGTTCAAGATTCGATAATTACAAAATATGACGAAATTCTTCAAAACATAGCATTAGCCACAGCTGTGCACATTGAAATCGCCGAAAACAACGGTAAATGCGAATTTAGCAATAAGAAGAAATAAAGAATAGCATGTGTGCAAATACTTTCGTGTCACTTAAATTTGAATATCTTTTTGTTGTTATTGTTTTTTAAGCCTATGCTAATAGTTTTTTAATTTTAAAAAAAATTATTTTTGTAAGATAATAAATTGAAAAACCCAATATAATTTTTTTAAAATTTTAAATATCACATTTTGTAGTTTTTTTAATGTCAATGAACAAAAATAAATTTTTTGTCCCATGTGAAAACACTTTCGTGTCAAACTGTATGTAATTCAAATATTCGATAGAAAATATGGATTTTATTCTCTCAATTTCATAAAAATTCGTTATGTAACACACCACTAAACATACAGCACATTATAATATAAAGAACACATTCACATACAGACACACATGCTCGCATATGTACCCACTGGTTTTGTCCTTTACTATGGGAAGTTTAATGTGTAATATTTTTACATATGTATACCCTGAGCCCAATGAAAATGAGAAATCAGGGAATAATGTTTTTGTTGAAATGTATGTAACAGGCAGAAGGGGGCGTGACAGACCCCATAAAGTATGTATATTCTTGATCAGGGAGACAAGCCGAGTCGATTTAGCCATGTCCGCCTGTCTGTCCGTATGTGTGAACGCGTCGATCTCAGAACCTATGTAGGTTCCTGTATAGCACAAAAAGATCAAGTTTGTTTAATATATCGATAACTTTTCTGTTTTAATATTATCGATTAAAAACATTTTCGATAGTTAGTTCTTAAATTATATCCTACGTCTTTATAACTAGACCCCCCAATGTTTTTTTTTTAGTTTTGTATCTATTTTATGCAATTTTGATTTTTGTTAAATTTTGGATACCGGCTCCAAATTTCCCCAATAAAATAAATAACAAGTAAAAAACCGAAATTGCGGAAGGCTTACATAACACTAAAGACTCTAGCTAGAAAGATGAATTAGATATAATTTTATAGCTGAATTTTGACTTTCGTTTTTAATCGATAACAATAAAACGATAACAGTTATCGATTTTCTGAAACAAACTCGATATGCGCGCCCTATACAGGGACCAAAAAAAAAAAAAAAAATTTGAAGTCTCTAGCTATTGTAAGTTTTGAGATCGACGCGTTCATACATACGGACAGATGGACAGACGGACAGACAGACAGACGGACAGGGCTAAATCGACTCGGCTTGTCGCCCTGATCATGAATATATATACTTTATGGGGTCTGCCACGCCTCCTCCCTGTTACATACATTTCAACAAAAACATTATACCCTGAATTCCCATTTTCAATGGGTTCAGGGTTTAACAAGTAAGAACGTTGCTGTCGGACGCAACCGACAGCGAAATACTATTTCACGACCCAGCAGCACACAGGGGCATCTATCACATTATATTTTTTAAAATTTAACCTTAAATCCCCACTTTCGCCGCTCAAATTAGCTGCAGACTAAAACTTTTCATTGGAGGTGGCCAGACAGTTTCAATTAGGATCGAACCCTTACCTTAGCAAACACACGCACCTAAATCGAGAGAGATGGCATCTCTCAAAATGAGAGAGGTGGCAACTCTGAACATGTGATTTAAGTAGCGAGCGTAGAGGTGTGGGCTCGAACTCCGGTGCAGTCATGTTGATATTTTTGTTATATTCTCTTTATTTAGTTATTTTGTATTAATAAAATATTCTTTTCAAACATATATATATATAATTTAACAAATCAAAAGACAAGGTCAAAGGTCACAAAGTAATTATTTGGCGCGTTATTGGCTCAGAAGTTGCAGATGTTTCAGTTTTGATTTGCCACGCCCCCAGTGGCCGTAGACAAATAATTTTTGGCATGTGCATAGAGTGGGCGTTCAGGAATATAACTGTAAAGTTTGGATGCTTACATTCGAAAAATGCGAAAATTACAGGGTATTTTTCTGTATGTCACGCAACTTTTGGGGCGTAACAATAATTTTTGGGGAATCGATAGAGGAGGCCCCCAGTATCTTAACATTCAATTTTGAAGCTTCTAGCACTAAAACTGTGGGAGATATAAGCTGATATTAGTTGCCACGCCCCCTGAAGGCGTAGATATATCCGCCATAGCTTTTCGATTGTGGGATGTTAACCCGAGTATATATACCAAGTCTCAAGTCTCTAGCATCAATAGTGCTCAAAATATAACGAAACTAGTAAAATCACTATATCTTCAGATCCGATTTGCCACGCCCCTAGTAGGCGTGGCCGTAAAATTTTTTGGGCAATCCTTATAGAATCGTAACAGTAACCCACGTGCCAAATTTGGGCGTTCTAGCTTTAAAACTGTAGAAGGTACAGTTTGACCCGATTTGCCACGCCCCCAATGGGCGTAGATATATCCGCCATAGCTTTTTGATTTTGGGATGTCGACATGAGTGTTCAGTTAAAATCTCAACTCTCTAGCTCTTCTAGAAGTAGTGTTTCTGAGATACAGGAAAATGCATTTTCCGATTTGCCACGCCCCTAGTGGGCGTATCGGGAAAATCTTGACACTTTATCAGACGAGGGTATACACGAGTATATATTTCAAATTTCAAGTCTCTAGCTTCAATAGCGTGGAAATAATTTGCGTTCATACGGACAGACGGACAGACGGACGGACAGCATGACGGACATTGCACAAAACCAATATACTATATCACTACGTGAAATAGTATAAAAATATAAAATAAATTTTAAGTTAGTTGCACACAAAGCCAATCCACCTAGACCTCGCTTTGCGTCGGGGCTACGTTCGAAACATATACGACGCAAATCGAAACGACGTAAAGTGAATTAAGATATTCAATAGCAAACCATATAAAGATCGAAGATATGTTTCAGGGTTGCGAAAATCTTACATTTTTATACCCTGTACCCATTGAAAATGGGAAATCAGGGTATAATGTTTTTGTTGAAATGTATGTAACAGGGAGAAGGAGGCGTGGCAGACCCCATAAAGTATATATATTCTTGATCAGGATGACAAGCCGAGTTGATATAGCCATGTCCGTCTGTCCGTCTGTCCGTCCGTCTGTCCGTCTGTCCGTATGTATGAACGCGTCGTTCTCAGAACCTACAAGAGCTAGAGACTTGAAATTTTATATGTAGGTTCCTGTATAGCACGAAAAGATCGAGTTTGTTTCAGAAATTCGATAGCTGTTATCGTTTTATTGTTATCGATTAAAAACGAAAATCTAAATTCAGCTACAAAATTCTATCTAATTCATCTTTCTAGCTAGAGTCTTTAAATTTTGCATTTAGTGTTATGTAAGCCTTACGCAATTTCGGTTTTTGTTAAATTTTGGGTGCCACGCCCCCTTCGCCTCAAATTTGTAACACCCGTATATTAAATACTAGAGACTTGTGCTTTGGCACATACATACATATGGATGACATGATTACGCCCAACAAGTTTGATCAAAATCGTTCGTCTAGAAAAAGTTATTAAACATTTAATTTCCCATAACATTGCCATGCAAAGCAGCCAAACAACAGCTGACGCACCGACTTGCGCTTGTGTGTGCGTTCGCCTGTGTATGTGTGTGTGAATGTTTTGCTTGTAATGAACGTACATATGCTTGTGTATATAAAAGAAATTAAGAATGCTTGGAATAGCGGTTCTTCGCAGGGTTCAGGGTATACCCTAGCCGAGCGGTCTCGACTAGAGTTTTCTTACTCCTCCTTCTTACGCCTCCTTCTGCCTGTTACATACATTTCAACAAAAACATTATACCCTGATTTCCCATTTTCAATGGGTTCAGGGTATAATAAAACTAATCACTTTCGGATGAAACTTGAGTGTCTTTTGTCGTACGCAGGCTTTCTTTAAAAAAAATTGGTCCAGTTAAACTTAACATAAAACATTAAAACAAATAATTTACAACTCGGCCGTCCTGACAGAGGAATCGACCTCGGTTCATGATTAAGGGTAATACTGGACATAATACTTAAGATTGGATCATGTTGCTTATGTGTCGATGTCAGAGGTGCAATCTCGATTAGGCATAAGCCACAACTTAACACACCGTCGTACTGAAGTTGGGTCAGCTGCGAACCGTCAACGTCACGGATGGCATACCGGTCATTCGGTTGTTTCTTATATGCGGTATAACCGAATAAGTTTCTTATTTAAGCCGACCGAGGTGTCCACATTTTTGATGACAACAAAATCACATTCTTCATTACTAACTGCCGTTGGATTATTCTTAGCAAACTATGTTCTGGAGTGCAATCTTACGAACATCTTCGACAGAGGAGTGTACTTCAGGAAACCTATCAGACTCCTCGTTGTTCTACTCCTACAAGAGAACAGAAGCTGCAAATTTCGTCGCGGAATGGACAGAGTTGTTTAAGGCGAATTCAGCATGGTCAACAGGTTCAGTCAGTTTTCCTAGAATGGGGCCTAAGACCCGGTTGACACGCTCAACCTGACCGTTGGCACGGGGGGAGGCAGTGACATTTTGGACATGAGTTACATTATTGGATTGCAAGAAATTGGCGAATTCGGAAGAAGTGAAGCAAGTACCTCGATCACTAATGATTCGGCGGGGTCTACTATAATTCACAAAATACTGAGACTCTAAAGTCTGGCATACCACGCGAGAATGAGTCGTTGCGGCAGAGTATAACTTTACAAATTTCGTGAAGGCGTCAATGACAACCAGCACGTATTTCTTCTTGGGACGTAGAGATGGAAGGGGGCCTAGGTGATCAACGTGGATCGTGTCGAAAGGCAGAGGCACTGTTGGAATGATGTGTAAGGTGACGCAGTTGTTCTGGACGGAAGAGGAATAATACACTTCAGGTAATTCTTAGTGTAATTATTTTTTTTTTTTTTTTTTTTTTTTACGTATTTGTGAATTTATTTGCTGCTTGTTGTCAGAGACTCTATAGCGCATTTATCTTTTATCCTTAACATTTGTTTTTTGGCAGGTACGCCTGTTATAATTATTCTAATTTATATGTATTTTTTTTTTTTTTTTTTAATTTAAATTCCCCGACGATCGAGGGGATGCAGTCTTTTAAGTCTTCTCCTACATTGGTTGTTGACCAGATTAGATGCCAGTTGGTTTGGGTGCGCTTCCAATCTGTCCGTGTACCTTGCACTATGTCTGCCTATGAGCTCTGCTATTGTCGGCATCTTAAGGTCGCTATGAAGCGTTGCGTTTCTTACGAACCATTCTGCTCCGGTCCATCTTCTTAGAGCTTTATTCTGCAAAATTTGCACTTTTTTAATGTGCGTAAGACTTTATGTATGGAAACCAATAATGTTTCTTGATTTGCGAACAACACTTTTCGGTGGCTAAATGGCCCAGTTTCTCGTAAACCGTTCGCATGGCACTATTTATGATTTCGGAAGGGACATACAGTTGCGGCACGTTGTTTAGAGATAAATGATACACTACACCGTCCCGAGGATTGAAATCTGACAAATCATGTTTTTCCAAATTCTCCCAAAGCTTTAAAATTTCTGGGTCACGATTGTACGTCAGCTGCAGTTGAAAGTCTAGAGGACCGTTACAGAGTACGAAGGGCATGCGCACGTACTCGAATTGGCCGTCAGAGGTTACAAAAGCAGTGTTCTTAATTGAATCTGGATGCATCTTCACGTGAAGAAATCCACTTTCCAAATCTTACAAAATCAAGAAAGACTTCCCACACAAATGTTCAACACAGTCATCTAACAGCGGAATTGGGAAGTGGTCACGTACTGTAATTTTGTTTAACGGGAGGTATGTACTGGCACTATTGCGGAAGCGTAAGGGGAACTACTGTGGCGTATGATGCCAGCACTCAGAAGATCGTCACATATTTGACGCACCTCAATGCTTTCGTTGTGAGACAGACGGCGAAGACGGCAAAAAATGGGGGTCTAACTAGTTAATTCGATTTTCATTTCGTACTTGACTGGTTTAATAAGTTCCTGAGGGACGTGTAGGTAAGAATCAGAAATTATTGACTTTAGGGCGACAGATTGTTCTGGTGACAGGGCAGATTCTACACTGCATTAATTTCTAATGGCTTCAGGGACCTCAATTGCATTCATAGCCACCAGAGCGTCATCCAACGTATTAGTTGGATACGAGGCGAATCTGGTCGACTTGCGTCGGACAAGGCAGGCTGATAGGGTGACTGGACAGGTTCTAGATTAGATTCTTCAGCATAGACTTCAGGGATCTCAATGGCGTTTATGGCAGCCAGGGCATCGTTCAGGGTTTCAGTGGCTACTTGGTTGACAACAGGCAATGGGTCGGAAGACACAAACTTATTTAGATGAAGCGGTTGGTTACCAATTTTCGGATTATTTTCTGAGATTTCACATTTGACATTTTCCTTAAACAGATCAAATGACTTAAGTATAGCAGTGAGTTTCATGTTCATATTCAAAGATAATAACTGATTTTTAGCATACTTCATATTTTGGAATATATAAAGACTCCTATTAGTTTTAAGCAAAAGATCTCTGCCCCAAATCCATTCGCAATTCAGTCACGTTGTTGGAGGATATCAAATAAATGTATGTAATACTGTTAAATTAAGTAATCGCATGGCACATTTGATCTTTCCGAGAGATAATATCTGATTGTTTCTTAAGCCATGGCAGTTTAACTTCTTAGGCCTAAGGCGCCAGGTGGAGGGGACTTCTGACTGGCGTATGAAGCTGTTAGGGCTGTCCGAATCGAGCATGGAGAACATATTTGTAAACTAACTGCTTATCAATTGATCTGACACAACAACACTCACCAGTTGTACATGATCTAACTTAGAATCTTGGACATCAGCAACGGCAGCATTGGCGACCACAGCAATTTTAATCCAGTTCGGGCAGTTTCTATATACGTGGTCCGTGAGGCCACATTTGAAGCAGGTTGTCTAATCGGTTTTGGGCACTGACTTCTATAATGTTCGAATGACGAGCAGTTGAAGCAACGTACATCTCGTGCTGCTACGGTTGGGGCAGCAGTGGTGGCAGCAGAAACGACAGATGCAGAGGCGGCCTTGGCAGTAGGAACAATGGTGGATCGGCACACAGCAGCAGACTGCTTCGATGCAGTGGTTTGCACACAGAGGTCCAGAAGGGGCTTGAGTTCAGACACTGTACGAGCGGAGTATAGCATACCCGCCTTGCAGGAGTTGTCCCTAAGTGAGCAAAATCATCTTCAGTTCTTCATAAGTGTGTATAGAGACAGTGCGCACATCATACTGCTAGGTGCTGTGAACTTGTCCAAGTGACTTTGCAAACTTACAATTGCTGGAGCTCCATTAGCTCTTTCTGTTTACGGAATTGTTTACGGAATTGCTCGTCCAATTCGGCGAAGGCAGCAGTTCCTGGATTGATTTTCAGGGTTACAGAAGGCGTGATATCGGTTATGACAGCGGAAGTAGCTGCGTGCTGGACATAAGATGCAGCGGAAGGCGTGGCAGCAGGAATATCTGCTTGCTTGACGGAAGATGAAGCGGAAGGCATGGCATAAGAAATAGCTGCGTGGTGGACATAAGATGCAGCGGATGGCGTGGTATCCGAAATAGCTGCGTACTGGACAGAAGATGAAGCGGAAGGAATGGCATCAGAAGTAGTTGTGTGCTGGACATAAGCTGAAGCGGAAATTGTTTTGATAGCTTCTGCGTACAGCCTCTGGATATGCGCCAATGATGCTGACTGTGGCACTTCCACATCATTTGCGCGCAAAGTTTTACACATATCCTTTTTGGTGAGTCCCATTGTGGTGTCTCGTTCGTTGGCCAGAACAGAATCTGGCTTTGTCCTAAGTTTTTGTGTAGGGCGTTGAAATATCATAATATTCGAGCTATAATAAGCTTATTATCAGGATCGATTAATGTAGATTATACTTATTTCGTACGATGGTTATGTCTCCTATCGAGCAGACACATCTTTTCTCTCAAAGCGTCACCGGAAGAAGAGAGAGAACCATTATCAGCTGATTCAGCGTCGCATCTAAACAGACATTCAAAATACTACAGCGTTGCTTAAAACTACTTATCGATATATCAATTAAACCACTAACCATATAACACAAAGATATAACACGCAGAGCACTGAAATTCAGCGAATTCCCACAGTGCCAAGACAGCCCCATGGTGAATTCACCGAATTCGCTTTACTTTTTGCTGCGAGCAGCGGGTACTTTGTGACAAGAAATCAGTGTTCTGCGAGCGCTCGTTCGGTAATGGTCCATTTGTATATAAAGCCCTTCTATGCAACCATGTATGCTTATTTTCTGAGCTCTTCTCTCTCAAATATATTCTTATTTGCTCTCTTCTTTCTCGAATATATATATGTAAGAACTCACCAGCAGCAACACACTAAAATTTAACTTTGCTCGCTGAGGCTTCATTTCTTCTCTTGCGACAGTAGAGTATACCAAACTTTTGAAAGTGTTCGCCATGCCCATGCAAAATGTTAACATTTTGATTACTATTTATAAAAAGGGTATGGAAGTATGAGTTTTCGCGACGAGCATTTGCACACACTTTCAGTACTTACCTTTACAAAAGCTCACATGTATGAGCATTTGTGTTAAATTGTAGAAACCAAAATTTGAAGTAGTTGGGACCCGTGGATTGCACACACACACACATTTAAACATGTGTGCGTCTGATCAGAATTGTCGAATATCTTGCGATTCAGTAGCTTGTTAATTTTGTGTGGTTTGAATTGTAGAGTGACTGTCAAATGAGCAGTTATGACCTACACTAAAATAAAGGGTACAGTTCGGTGCATTATGACACCTGCGAATAGATAGGAATCACCTAACCCACAGAAGTCTCTTGTAGCCCATATTTCAAAGAACTATGTACACTTATTAGTTAGTGCTCTACTATGATTTTTTAGATGGGATAATGCTTATGGGCCTAAGTTATTTGAGTAATTATACCATTAAAAGATATATGTATATACACTTACATTAATTTCTAGATGTAGGTATGTATGTACACACATATGTATATGTGTGAAGTGGCTTTGTAAGTTCACAAGATCGAACAAATCCCAGTGTCGTTGACACAATTCAAAGGCACACGCGCCCAGCGAAAAAAAGAAGCACTTTAAGGTTGATGCAACTTTTGTTTTCTCTACTTCAGGGTTCGCCCAAATGTTATTCTATTCGCTTAACTTAAATTTTTGTTTTCTTCACTTTTTGTACAATTTTTGGAGTGTCAGTTGCTAACATGTTATTTTGCGGATTTTCAACTAGGTGATCGCTAAAAATCATGGTTGACGGAAAAGAAGAAAGGATCTGGGGGGAAAAATTACACAAATGAACGGGAGAACCGTGTTATTATGCGAACGAGCCTCCTGGATCGTTTCAAAAATGCTGTACAAATTGCTTATGAAGTGCAGCAACAATTTGCTAAAAAAAATTGGCTCGAACTATTCAACGACGGCTCAAGGAGATAGGTTTGATAGCAAAAAACCTCTTCTCGCCCAAATTGCAAAATTGGAGTTAATCCGATTGGTCAAGAATCATATTTTCGGATAATCTTATTGGATCCGATGGCTGCCTCAAGGTTCTACACAGAAAGGGAGAACGATATTCCGAAAACTGCTGCGTTGTCACTGTAAAGCATTCGCCTTTTGTAATGATATGGGGATACATTTCAAAATATAAGACAGAATCGCATCAAGGGATGGTTATTGCAGAAAAGTATAAAGAAATTATTCTCAGTGGACTTGTGCCCAGCTTGGAGTCAGTAACAGAGAGAGAAAGGGAACCCATATTCCAGGATCCTGCACTGTCATCGGGCGCGTACTGTTAGTGGTTTTTAAAGTTTTAGTCGCTCTGATCATTTTATTCATCAATTTTAACTTTTCACCAAACCATAGGTATCAATTTTGAAGATAAAATAAGGTATAGAGTCTATGGATTGGCCAGAAAATAGTCCTGCCTGAATCCTATTGAAAATGTGTGGATGCCACGCCTCCTTAGACTGAAATTTGCAAAACACGTTTTTCAATCAGCAAAGACTTGTGCTCTGGCAGATACACTCTTATGAATAGCATGATCACGCCCAACAAGTTTGATAAAAAACGATTGTCTACGAAAAAAGTTATTAAACATTTAATATCTCATAACATAGGCGCCTTGCAGCCTGAGCAAAGTTGCTGAATCAAAATGCACAGTTAGTGCTTGTACCTGTGCCTGTGTGTGTGTGTGTTGCTTGCTACATACATATAAAAGTAACGGAAAATGCTAGCGGTTCTTATGAATCACGGTTCTTCGCAGGACTCAGGGGATCTAATAGTCGCGCAGTCTCGACTAGAACACTCTTACTAGTTATATACCGTAAAGGTATAGATTTAAAATTAACAGTGCATATCATCCGCGTAGTGACCCAAATTCGAACCAAATTTTGCAAAATACGCTCTTTAAATACTAGATACTTATGCTTTGGAAAATACACACTTTTGAATGATACTATCACGGTCTAAAAGTTTAATTACAAAAGTCTATTTATAAACAAAGTTAACAACAATTTGATTTCCAATAATATAAGGATACTGCAGTTAAAAGAGTGCGTATGTATATAAAATAAACATGTTTTTGAATATCGGCTCTTTGGTGGGTTCAGGGTATCTCTTAGTCGAGCTATCTCGACCAGAGCACTCTTGTATTTTTCTGATTTCTTGAACAATTTCTTGATTTTTTAGAATATTGTAAAACGCTTTCGCATTTCTTAACGCTGCCACATAGTTGGTCAATTGGCTAAATCTGTTGTTTATTATTTCTGTGAGACTTAATAAGATCAAAAAGCTATCACGGATACATCTTCATTCCTGCGGTGGGTGACAAATCGCGAAAACTGTATATTCTATAGTTTTAAAGCTAGAACACCTAACTTCGGCATGCAAGTTACTGTTGCAATCCTACAAAGATCAAAGAAATTTCTACGCCCACAGGAGGTGCCGAAAATTGGCCTGGTATGAAGGATTTGCCTGCGTTTCAACGCAATTTGCAGTCTTCTCGTTGCGAGTTTGCTTACTTAAATATTTCGTTCTTACGGCTCTCAACTACAAGCCTATATTTTAGCTCTATTATACAGTCCCTCATAGTGATCTATGCATAGCTGGGAAGCCTTTCAAGTGTTGACGCTGAGTGTTAACAGCGTTCACAGCCAAGATCTCTCACAATTGAACTTATAGAACTTATATTAACTTAATCCGAAATAAAAATACATCACGTAGTGATATAGTATATTGGTTTTGTGCAAAATCAGTTTGTCCGTCTGTCCGTATGAACGCAAACCATTTCCACGCTATTAAAGCTAGAGACTTGAAATTTTAAATATATACTCGTGTATACCCTCGTCAGATAAAGTGTCAAGATTTTCCCGATACACCCACTAGAGGCGTGGCAAATCGGAAAATGAATTTTCCTGTATCCCAGAAACACTACTTCTAGAAGGGCTAGAGAGTTGAGATTTAAATTGAGCACTCACGTCGACATCCCAAGATCAAAAAGCTATGGCGGATATATCTACGCCCATTGGGGGCGTGGCAAATCGGGTCAAACTGTATCTTCTAAAGTCTTAAAGCTATAACTCTCAAATTTGACACGCTGATTACTGTTATGATCCTACAAAGATCGCCTAAAAAAATTATGGCCACGCCCCTAGTAGGCGTATAGTGATTTTAGTGATTTTACTAATTCTGTTATATTTTGAGCGCTATTGATGCTAGAGACTTGAGACTTGGTATATATACTCGGGTTAACATCCCACAATCAAAAAGCTATGGCGGATATATCTACGCCCACAGGGGGCGTGGCAACTAATATTAGCTTATATCTCCTACAGTTTTAGTGCTAGAAGCTTGAAAATTGGATGATAACTTACTGGGAGCCTCCTCTATCGATTCCCTAAAAATTATTGTTACGCCCCAAAAGGTGCATGCCGTAGAAAAAATACCCTGTAATTTTCGCATTTTTCCAGTGAAAGCATCCAAACTTTACAGTTATATTCCTGAATACCCACTCTATGAGCATGCCAAAAAATATGTGTATACGTTCATTGGGGGCGTGGCAATCGGGCCAAACTTTATCGCCCATGGACACTTTTATCAGCTTATATCTCCCACAGTTTTAGTGCTAGAAGCTTCAAAATTGGATGCTAAGTTACTGGGGGCTTCCTCTATTGATTCCCCAAAAATTATTCTTACGCCCCAAAAGGGGCATGCCGTACAAAATATACCCTGTAATTTTTGAATTTTTCGAGTGTAAGCATCCAAACTTTACAGTTATATTCCTGAACGCCCACTCTATGCACATGCCAAAAATTATTTGTCTACGGCCACTGGGGGCGTGGCAAATCAAAACTGAAAAATCTGCAGCTTCTGAGCCAATAACGCGCCAAATAATTACTTTGTGACCTTTGACCTTGTCTTGATTTGTCAAATTATATATATATATATATATATATATATATATATATATATATATATATATATATATATATATATATATATATATATATATATATATATATATATATATATGTTTGAAAATAATATTTTAATACTACAATATAACTAAATAAAGAAAATATTACAAAAATATCAACATGACCGCACCGGGGTTCGAGCCCACACTACGCTCGCCAACGAACTTAAATCACATTTTAAGAGTTGCCACCTCTCTCATTTTGAGAGATGCCATATCTCTCGATTTAGGTGCGTATTTTTGCTAAGGGTTCTAAGCTTCGATCCTAATTGAAACTGTCTGGCCACCACCAATGAACTTTTGATCTCCAGCTAATTTGAGCGGCGACAGTGGGGATTTAGGGTTAATTCTAAAAAAATATAATGTGATAGAGGCCCCTGTGGGCTGCTGTGACGTGAAATAGTATTTCGCTGTCGGTAGCGTCCGACTGCAACGTTCTTACTTGTTATTTATATTTATTTGCTATTTTTGCAGTCCAATTTATTTTCATACAATTTATTTTAAAGTTCTTTTTCCTTTAACAACACTTGGACGATTGCGAATTAATCCCTTGCGCCTTTTGAGGTTCTGAAAAAATATATAAAGTTAATACCGTCTATAAAATAATTAAGTTAAATACCTTTCGAGATATGAAGTTCGTTGGTGGAATAAGTCTATCTTTGACTTTCAGCGATGGTCTATTGAATTCGAATGGCTTTTTCACTCTGTATATCCGAACCAACCAATGTTCTGTTGTATAAGCTTCTTCCAAATATGTCAATTCGAAATCTTTATTGCCAATTACAGCATTACGTGTTCGATCGTATCCTGATGGTCCCCTAAAATACAGAAGAGTTTTATATTATTAAATAATAAAGTATATATAGTAAGATCTTGTATTGTAAAGATTCTATTAAGTATTCTTTGACTTATTGAGAATGGGAAATCAGGGTATAATGGTTTTCGTTGAAATGTATGTAACAGGCAGAAGAAGGCGTGACAGACTCCATAAAGTTTATATATTCTTAATCTAGGAGACAAACCGAGTCGATTTAGTTCTGTCCGTTTGTCCGCATGTATAAACACGTCGATCTCAGAACCTGTAAGAGCTAGAGACTTAAAATTTTATGTAGGTCCCTGTACAGCACGAAAAAATCGAGTTATTTTATTTTACTGTTATCGATTAAAAACGAAATCGAAAGTCAGTTATATAATTCTGTCTAATTCATCTTTATTAGTCTTCAAATTTCGCTTTTAGTGTTATGTGTTATCATATAATTTCGTTTTTTGTTAAATTTTGGATACCACGCCAACTTCGTCTCAAATTTGCAAAACACGTTTTTCAAATAATAGAGATTTGTGCTTGTTGACGCAGCGACTTGCACTTGTGCGTACGTGCGCCTGTGTGTGTGTGTGTGTGTATGTGTTGCCTGTAATGAACATACATATACATATGTATATAAAAGAAATGGAGAATGTTCGGAATTGCGGTTTTTCGCGGGGTTCAGGGTATCACCTTGTCGGACGGTGTTAACTAGAGTTTTCTTACTCGACCAAACGATTTTTGTTTAACTTCTGAAATAGTATACGAAATGCAAAACATATCAAAGTCGATCCCCTAAAAAATTCAAGTTTCTAACTCTTACATACTTTAAGATCGACATGCTTATATTCACTCAGCTCGTCACGTTGAGTAATAATACATCTTTTTTATGGAGTCTGCCACGCCTCCGTCTTCCTATTGGATACAATTTAACAAAACCATTATTCCTGTATTTTCCATTTTCAAACTGATTGTGCTAACTATGGACCCTCATAAAAATTATCAAGCGTCTAACTCGTATACGTTCTGAGATCGACGAGTTCGCACATACGGCGGACAGACAGATGGATGTCTATATTGACTCAGCTCTTCGATTTGATCAAGAATATGGGTTCAATGTGTACATAATATTAAAATATATAACGAAAGAAATAAAACAATATTTTTCGTTCTTACCTGTAATCCAATTTTAATTCTCCAAAGCGATAATAGCTTAACTTATACATAAGGCAATTCAGCAAAGCCGGAGCGCCCTCAGCATCGACTCTAAATTCACCACGATCCGTAAAGAAATCGCTTTCCTTTATATCTTTTGGATGTTCTCCTTCTGCTATGCGGACCATCCACAGGAACTTGTTTATATCATCACCAGAATATCCAATTACACCTCCAAATATTACTAGAACATAATCTACGTCCAGAGATGTCATGATTTCATAGGACTTTTCTTCAGTCGATGACATTGCCTTTCCGACTAAGGCTATATGACTATTATTCCAAGTATTATTATCGACTAATGTCGTTCTGTTAGCCATCCCGGCAATTTGATAACCGTAATCCCACCACGACATTATACGAGCGTCATCTGCTGTGTTTTGAGAGAGCCAGTAATATGCTTCTCTAAAGTCATCTAATATGTTTCGTGATCTGCAATTGCAAAATTAATATATTTCCTTCTTTTTTTTTACACATTCGTGAAGTCACAAATAAAATAAGTAATAGTGGTCTAGAGATTTTTGGAGGTTGCTTGACAACGATATATCCTACGATTCGGAGATATTCTAAACATTCTATGCTTATTAAACATATTACTACAAGCAACACACGCCCTCTGCTGTGTAGTTTCAGCCTACGGGAAACTCAGTGTTTAATAACTTTTTTTGTAAAATCTCTAAAGCATACTTGAAATAATTTAAATATATATAAATCCATGCGATTTTCTGATTACAAAATTTGGACAGCTGGCATTCACAATACGAACAAAATCAGAATTGTACAAAATATACATAGAATTTAGCATATTCAACTTTTTAGTTTAAATTTCTTTCAGGCATTCCTGGCTGAGCCCCAGCTAGAACTTTTTTTTACTAATTTTATATACCTAAATCAATTTCATTCAGACGAAAGCTTCGCAAACTTAAACAAAAGTCAAACTTATTAAGTTAACCGGGACAATGTATATAATATGAAAAAAATGTGTACTTACCCATCCTGACTATTGTGAAATGCCAGAACTATAGACGGGCTCGAATACGCATTACTTGTTACCCATGTACAGTGTACAGCAAACATCATTAATATCATTAAAACTGCCAAAATAACGATACTTTTTAAATTTGAGCTTATGCCGCTCTCGTGTGTGGAATCGTGTTTGGGTCGGTGTCTTAACTTTCCAGCCTATAAATATTAAACGCATTTAGTGCAAGTTGGCACTCTCCTTATATATGTAAACATGTTCAAATTAATTTGATTTATTATTTCGACATTAAGTATATGTATTCTTGATCCGTTCGATGAGTTGAGTTAATATTGCCCTGTATGTCCGTCTGTGTGAACCCAACGAACTCTTAAACCACAAAACCTGGAGATCTGAAATTTTACATGTAGATATACTGCTGTATACCATATGCCGTACAAGTTTTTTTTTTTTTTTTTTTTAATTTGAAAAGTCATCCGTAGCGATCAATTTCAATGAATTTACTTCGTGTTTTTGCACCGTTAAAGCTTAAGATTTTAAATTTAGTGAAGCTCAGTGCAATGAATAAAGATTTAATAATTATTGGATAACACGGCCGTGTTTTACAAATTTGAGGCGAAGGGGACTTGGAATACAAAGTTTAACAAAAAAGCTATTTCGTTTTTAATCGATAACATTAAAACCAAAATAGTTATCGATTTTTTTAAAACAAACTCCATTTGCGCGTGTATAGATACACGAAACAAAAAAAAAAAAAAAATTTTTTAAGTCTCTATGTCTTATATGTAAGGATAGGGCTATTTTGACTCAGCTTGTGACCCTGTTCAAGAATATGTCTGTTCGGAAAGTAATAGGGTTTAACCAATTTTAAAAAAATGTTTAAACGCGGTAATATTATTTCAATACTTTCAAAATTGGCAACGCAGTGGGTATTTTCCGGAAAAATTCGACTTTGCAAGCTGCAAAGATATGATCTTTTTTTTTCAGTCAAGGAAACAAAAAGAAGCCCGTGAGGGCCAAATCTGAGCTGTAGGACTGTTGGGGAAGCGTTTTTGACACCTGTCCAATTTTTCTCGGAACACTTTCACTCGTAGAAACTTCTGGTCGCGCACACCTTACGCATGTTCAAATTTGCCATCAGACGTAAAATTTACATTTGGCAATTAAATAAGTACTCACTCGATGATGAGTTTAAAACTTTGCGCACAAGTGGAAGGTCTTTCATCTGACCTCTTCCCGGCCCTCAACATAGCCTTGTCGAAAAGCAACACACAACTTCTCGCTAAAAAGTATTATCTGGATAAACCTGATTGCTCATATCAAACGTCTCGGTCGTAGATTTACCAAGCTTCACACAGAATTTTATCGCCGCCGTGTACTCTAACGAAAGCTTAATTTTCTGCATGCAACACTTTAAAACACGTTGCACGCAAAAGCATCTCCTGAATCTCAAATGCTCGGAGGCACGTGATCAATGCCTCGTCAAATGCAGTCGGCGCGCTCTCTGAACTATAGGTTCTTAAAAGACTTGTGAAATATATGTGCAATATCTTAAACATTGATTCTACTTGCTCTGCGATCCTTTTTTTGAACGAAATATGACAATTTCTTATTATAAATGTCCTGTAAAGAGTTAGATCTAGAAGAACGTAGATCTTATAGGTTCTGAGATCGACGCGTTCATACATACGGACAGACGGACATGGCTATATCAACTCGGCTTGTCTCCCTGATCAAGACTGCATATAATTTATGAACTGTCACGACTTATGCCTGTTGCACACATTTAAAAAAAACACACACAATACCCTGATTTTCCATTTTCAATGGGATTAGATTCAGTTACTAACAATAAAGAATTTAAATTAAATATTTTTGTAATTAACGTAGTCTTATTGGTATTATTTTTAATTTACCTTATCATATAAACTTTTCCTCTCCAAAGATTCCTCTTGATCATCAATTTCTTGTACTGAATTAACAGTATTCGCCAATCTTTTAGATGAGTCTTCTTGTAGGAACACATCTAATAGTCCGGAAAATGCAACCCCAGCAAGCATACACACAACAGGAGTTAGGGTCAACATCAAACGGACCATAACACCGGCAAAGTATACAGCGCTTATGGCGTATAGTATCACAAAAACGCGCTCATCATTGACCTGCTTTACGCAATACCAAAGGCCGACAGGAAATGCACAGACAAGAATGTGTAAATCAAAGAAGAAGGAAAACCATGTGGTGGGCTGATGCTCCGACACAGATGCAATAATGGGAATATGAATTTTAGCATAGCCAGTGTCCCAAAGGGAATAAAATCGTCCACTCCATGGGGCAACAACGCCCATCATTGTTAGCCCAACGACGGCGATAAAAACTAGCACGGCCGCCAGCAATCCGCCAACAATGAATAATTTCTTAAACTCATTTCTTGTTAATACTGTTTGCAAATGTCTCAGGGCAGCAACAGCCATAAGTAGCACAAAAACACCCAACGCCGCCATATGTTCACTTGTGCGAATTGGCTGGAATCCCACAAACGGTATTTGCATTGAGAACAGCAGTCCGAGAATGTAAAACGTGCTGTAGCTTGTGAGAAGTCGCGGAGAGTAACGACCCATGATGAGGAGTACAAAAACATGTAATGGAATCAGGTTGATTATAAACACATATCCACCCCAAGCGGAAACCATATAAAAATATGATATTGCTGCGCCAGCTGACCAAAATACAGATCCAGACTTTACAGATCGTACCCATAAGAAGTATGTGAGCTGTAGAGCAAATATTGCAATGCCTTCGTTATCATATGAGCCTGCTACGGAGCGACTAATATAACCGGGTACAATAGCAATAAAGCTTGCAGCAAATAATCCCGCGCCGGGCGACCAAAGTTCCTTTGTTAGTAGATACGTTGAAATGGATGTGAGGCCACTAAAAACCGGTGCCAAAAAAACACATATATCTCGTATATGTACGGGAATATTAAATATATGTAAAAGGTAATGGATGCCACCAGATGTTATCATAAGTCCAGGGTATACAGTGCCTCCAACGATGCGACCAAGTGGATACCAGGCACGTTCATCAAACCAATTAAGAAATTTATACCAGCCATGTTGCACCATGTAGGCTGTTGCGCGGTAATTGAACCATGGATCGAATTCGTGTATTATCGATTCAAATCTTATGACGGCAAATAAACGGGATGAAAATCCGGCTATCCAAGCAATTAGTAAGACTGCAAATGTTATAAGGCTGCTGTAACCAGCAACCTTACTATTCAATATTTTCGATCCCCGGTTCATTTTATATGTGCGTTTTAGCCCACACTTTAATACCAACGAAAAACAACTGAGACACGTAGCCTAAAAAATTTACCGGCGAGTGCAAAGTAACTATTACATATAATATTCTTATCGATTTAATTATAGGGCTAATGTATCTCTATATTCTATAACAATACGGGCACTCCGCTAAAAAATATAAAAGCTATCGGAACAAAAAAAAAATAATGGTAATCAGAGAATGATTAATAAATAAAACAAGTAAGAAAACTAGAGAAAACTCGCGAGAAACCGATATTCAGAAAATTTACCGCTTCTGTTACAAATATGTGTGTGCACTTGCCAGAAAAATTGTTGTGTGCTGCTGCTGGTGACTTCTACATATATATGTATGTATATATTTTAGAGAGAAGAGATCAGAAAGTAGCATACATGGTTGCATTACCATTACCGATCGAGCGCTCGCAGAGTACTGATTTTTGTGTCACATAGTACCCGCTGCTTGAAACAAAAAGTAAAGCGAATTCGGCGAGACGCCGCACTGCACACATTTTACGGACCTGAATATTTCGTTTCACTTTGCATGTCTATGTTAGTGGTTAGTGATATTACATTAATTACAAATATTATCCAAATGTTTTTTTAAAATATAGTTAATCACTAATATAGGTAATAACTATGTTTAAAAACATAAAAAAGCAAGAAATATTTAAAAAGAAAACAAATTTAATAAGAAGTTGAATATCGCTTTCTCTAGGGTCTCGGTGGAAGCTGCTAAGTTTTTCAGCAACTCTGAACTCCAATCTGTTACGAAGGCTTGTTAACTCTGTAGCCTTAGGGTAGGGTAAAAGAGAAGTTATAGAATGAGATTATAAAAACTAAATAAGAGCACTAATGAATTATAAAATAAAAAAGAATAGAAATTACATATAAGCAACGATATTAGAAATTACATGCATATGTATGTTAAGCTTGCTTATGAATGCATTAAAAGATAAGAATGACAATAAGAAAAGAGAAGAAAACTTAGGAGAGCTTATTCTATGAGCAATTATTAGCTGCTGCGCCGAACATCCTCCGCCCCGTTGAAAAATCTGGTCTTTCAACAGGATCATCAACCGGAAGGATGCACAGCTTATTGACAGCTCGACGAGTAGTTCGTTATTGGAGAATGGTTACGTATGCTTCACTCCAGCGCTTTCAAAATGTCTGTTGAATGTAGAGAATACGTTACCAGCGTCCGAGGCGATTGTGGTCGACCACATTAACGCTTGGCTCGGGAAACCCCAGGAACAGTTGACCAATTAAAAACTGCCCTGGAGTAAGAGTTCCAAAATCATCAGCATTTTTTGAAAGTGGTACAAGTGTAAAGTATTTGAACTTATCGATATTATAATAAGTATATTGTGAACAATTAGAGTTAACATTTTTAGTATTTAAGATAATGATCAAGGAATCGGAGTAATGGCACACTGTGCTCGTTTTGCCGTCTCTTCCGTTACTGACGCCGACGATATGACATGGATTAAAATCTCATCTGAGAAAATAAAACAATCGCGTGTTCGTTCTGCCATTTTTATCTCAGTTTACAACTAAGAAGTGGGTTACTCACACAGGATAATATATCTGCGGTAAAATTATTGTGTCCAAAGAAGAGATAACAAAATTTCTGCGGGCACGCATCAACGTGCCGGCCTTGGCCACTGTGGTGCAACTGTGGCGCTTGTACAATAAAAATGTCGACCAGGCTGGGGTTGAGCTTGGAAATGCCCCGGAGCCGAAGGCTGCTGCTATAGTGGAGTCCACCGATGTGGCCTATTTTGACGAGGAGCAGGGAGCGCCATGTCGTACCACCGCTGTCGCAGGGCTGATGCCTGCGCAGGCCACTACCGGGTCGGCGGCTCCACCGCTGCTGTGGCAGAAATTATGGCTGCCGCAGTCTCAACGGCTGACAAAACAACTGCCGCCCCTCAGGCGCCCGAAGAGTTCGACGTAGCCGCCCAATTCGCTGCAGCTCTACTGCCAGGCTCGGTCCCGCCGTCAGTGTCATACTTTAGCCGACTGGAGGAGTTGGCTGAGCAGGACACGCTCCTGAGGGAGCTGCGGAAGCAGAAGGAGGCCCTAGAACTTAAGTACCAGATAGCTGCCCTCAAAAGGCAACTGGCCGGCAACGAAGCGCCTACCCCGCAGTTCGGTGACGTTGGAATGATTAAGTCCATGCTGTCTCGCTTCTCGGGCGTGCAGTACCGAGGAGGTATATGCCGCCCTGCGAAGCTTTCGCCGCCAGGCGGGAGAGGGATTCCTCCGGTACGCATTGGAAATGCATCGATCTCATAATCGACGGACTCTGGGTAGAGCCGCCTGCCGTAGGCATGCTAAACGCTGCCCGCATTCTGCCGGATCTGAAAAACCTGCTGGAACGTTACGAGATGCGTCGACTCCAACTCGAGTCGTCGAAGCAGACTGCCACAATGCGTCAGCAGCCTAGGACCGCAGTGACGATCAGGAAGCCAGCCGACCAAGCGGATGTGCCGCTGGCAGAAGTGAGGGGTTATAATTACTCGGCGTTTGGGCACTATTAGAGTCCATTGGAATCGAGGGCGATTCTTTGTCAGGACGGCCGAGTTGTAAAGTATTTGAATTTATCGATATTATAATAAGTATATTGTGAACAATTAGAGTTAGTATCTTGAGTATTTAGATCTGCCGTAAAAATGTGGATGATCGAGGGATCGGAGTACGAGCACACTGTCCTCCGAAATAATCTGAAATAAGCAGTTGAAATATCAATAAGGAGTCCCAATCATAAAGCAAAGCAAACGGAGATACTAATGTAGCATTTTACTGCTGATCTACTTAGTAAATCTGGCATGTTGTACAATGAACTACAATATTCTATGCCACTGACTGTAAATGCCATCGAATGCTGGATGCGATCCTTAGGTAAACCTGCCATTTTATGTTCGACGGGGTACCAACAAAAAACTACTTAAAAAATATAAACCACAAAACTATTACACGTAAACTAAAATACTAAGACTCAGACTAGGACATATAATATTCTGTAAGGCGGGATTAGAACCGCTGCCTCACAATGAAGATTTAGTAACTATAAGTTATATTTGTATTAGTTGTAAGTAGTCTTAAGTATAGCTATAAGTATTTTTATAAGGCGCAAGGAGCGCAGCGGCGTCCCATGGAGGGACCATCTCAAATAGGTTTAATAAATAGTTTAAATTCAAATTTAGATAATAGCAGTTTAGGCGCTCACCGTCGATCGGCAATGCAACTGTGTGCGCCGCGGCAAATCGGCCGAGAGTTAGTGAGTGTCGAGATTTGAAAAGTCGAGGTCGCGTCAATGTCCTATGCGCGAGGGAAAAGGGAGTCGGTGTCGGGGCGTTAGAGAGTCGGTAAGGAGAGCTTGAGTGAACGGTAGTGTTTATCTCTGTGAAGTGAAAAGGAATAATAAATAAAGAGGGTATCCGACCGCCAAAGAACCCGCGTGCGAAAGTGCAACAAGCAACGCTGTTAAAGTCATCATATTGACAACAACAGTGAAAGTTTAGTTCACTTAAGACAGACACTTGAGACTGTCTGTGAACTCACATACTCTGTGAATAATAGCAAAAATTCTAAAAATTATATATAGTGAATAATAACGAATAAATTAATTGCCTCTTAAATCACATACTCTGTGAGTAATAATTAAACAAACAACATGGCGATGCCATCAAATATGGTCTTGTCTGAGCTACATTTAAAACAAGCTCTTGGACAAATAAACCAACTACCTTCATTCGACGGTAAGACAGAAGATCTTACCTGCTTCGTTAGAAAAGTAGACTTTATAATGAAATTATATCCAACGCAGGATATACGACAACACAGTGTGCTATTCGGAGGAATAGAAGCCCAACTTTGTGGATCTGCTCAACGAGTATCCCAAATGTCTGAAGCAACAACCTAAAAAATGCTTTGATAGACGAATTCAAAACTCAAACACCTTATGAAGAACTTCTAAGGCGATTTTATAACACACAGTATAACGGGAGCATTCGTAAATTTGTTGAAGATTTAGAAAATAAATCATTCATTATTTCAAATAAATTAATTCAAATAAATTATTTCAAATAATAAGAAAATAATGAAAAAAAAAAAACAACAATATACACTAATCCAATGAATAACACAGTTAAAAATGTTATTTATAGAAAACTACCTGACAGAGCTTTCATGACATTAGCAAGATATGACATTACAACAGTTACAAAGTTAAAACAAGTAGCTCAAAGAGAGGGAATGTATGAAAATATTAAATTTGAAAACCCAAAGTCTCAAAGTATATTTAAAGCCAACCAATACTATTATGGCAAGGGAAATGACCAAATATATAACCCTACTTTTCCGAATACAAAGTATTCAAATCCACAACCAAACTATAGCACTGATTATAATAATCAAACACTTCGTCAAGAACTTAAACAAAATCTGAATCAAGCTCAAACAAATAGCCCAATAAATTTTCAAAAACCAACTCAATCTCAAATCCAAACCCAATCTTATAAAAGACAACGAGAAAGCAGTAGTGGTCACATGAAAATGGAGACATCTGAAAATTTTCATCAAGAAGCCTCAGATCAAGAAACAACTAAGTAGATGGGCATGATCCATCTGAAACAAAAGAACTGCCTTTTTATTTTTCAATAAATAACAAATTAAATGAAACAAATAAATATAGATTAGACCATCCAAAACGATGAAGAAGAAGCAAAACTTACTAAAATTCCCTTCGAGTTTAGTGACATTCAAGGATTTTCTTGTTTTATGAAACCTTTATCTCTGTTGACCTCAGGGAAGAACGAGTTTGTTTAGGAACCAGAACATGAGCAAATAAGGAAGAGAGTTGTTTCTATACTTACACAGAAGCCAGTCATGGTCTATTTCGACCCGCAGTATCCGATCGAATTACATACCGATGCAAGTTCTCGCGGATACGGTGCCATTTTGTTACACAGAATCAACAAGTCGCATGTCATTGAATATTTCAGTAAAGCTGCTTCACCTGCAGGGTCTCGGTATCATTCTTACGAATTGGAGACTCTTGCTGTTGTTTTGTCCATAAAACATTTTCACCATTATTTACTGGGTAGAAATTTTGTTGTTTTTACTGACTGTAATTCTCTTAAGGCGTCAAGGACTAAACATGATCTGTGTCCCAGAGTGCAAAGATGGTGGGCTTACTTACAGTCGTTTACGTTTGAATTACAGTATAGAGAAGGTAAACGAATGGCTCACGTTGATTTCTTTTCAAGAAATTTACCTTCAACTAAATTGCTGGCCACAAATTGTAAAGCTTCTGAGAAACGAGTTTGCTTGGCAGAAATTGGCTTTTGGCTGAACAACGTCAACATTCCTAAATAGTTAGCATCTTAAAGAAATTAAAAGACAATTCTCTTCCCATAGACGTTGCAAAAACTTATAAATTGAGAGCAGGAATACTTTATCGAAAAATTCAGCATAATGGTAAAACTCGGTCCTTATCAATTGTTCCTTGAGTGTTTAGATGGTCCGTGATAAACCAAATTCATGAATCAATAATGCATATAGGATGGGAAAAGACGCTAGACAAAGCCTATGATTATTACTGGTTTGATAATACATATGTCGAAATATATGCGAAAATTTGTTGAAAATTGTATCACTTGCCAAATGTCAAAGTCCTCTTCTGGTAAAATTCAAGCTAGTCTTCATCCAATACCAAAAGTAAGCACACCTTGGCATACTATTCACATAGATATTACTGGAAAATTGAGTGGGGAGTCTGATCAAAAAGAGTATATCATTGTTCAAGTAGATGCCTTTACTAAATTCGTTTTGTTAACTCACGCTCTTAAAATATATGCTGAAAATTGCATAAATGCTCTGACGGCGGCAATATCTTTATTTGGAGTACCAAATCCCATAATAGCAGATCAGGGTAGGTGTTTTGCCAGCACTAGATTCAGTGAGTTCTGTGCACAACAAAAGATAAATTTGCATTTAATTGCAACCGGTGCAAGCAGAGCAAATGGGCAGGTTGAACGCACCATGGGAACTTTGAAAAATTTATTAACCGCAGTCGAAACTAGCAGCAGCTTTTGGCAAGATGCCTTGGGAGAAATCCAGTTGGCCTTAAACTATACGGTGAGTCGAGTGACAAAGGCAAGTCCCTTAGAATTATTTATTGGTAAAGTTGCTCGACCATTGGGGTTACTTCCACTCGGCGACATGGTTGATGAGATTGATTTGCCAGCAGTACGAACTCAAGCAATTCAAAATATTTCGGCTTCAGCAACATATAGCAAGACGCAATTTGATAAAAACAAAGCAAGAGTTGTGGAATGCAAAGTTGGCGATTTCGTATTATTAAAAAATGAGGAGAGCCATCAAACAAAGCTTGACACAAAGTTTAGAGGCCCTTTTGAAATAACTGAATTAATAGAAGGGAATAGGTATGTGCTGAGGTCATTGACAAACAATAGGAAATATAAATATGCTCATGACGATGTGCGGAAAATGCCAGATGGTTATGTACCAGTTGAAGATGAAAATGTTGAAAATGAAACTGTTGAAAGAGACAGTAGTCAAAATGTTGAAAATGAAACTGTTGAAATAGGCAGTACAGGTGCGTGAAAGACTGGAAATGAAATGCAAGCACAAGTGCAAAACAGTTGTTTTGATCACGGCGTGTAGAGCTTATGCATAATGTTTCAAATTTTTTAAGGTAATGAAAATATTTGAATTATGTTAAAATAAAAGGTTTGTTTAAAAATGAAAAAAAAGAGAATAATGCATGAATTTGCAGATTACGTTTGTCAATGTTTAGTTGTGGTTTTGTAAGAAAACTTATCTTTGTTAAACTGAAATTTTTATAGTTTGTCAAGAAAATGTTTTATGTATATCGCAAAGTACATTTTGGAAGTATTGCGCGAGGTCGTGTAATGGTCAGGATGGCCGTGTCGGCGCAGGCAGTTCGTGATGAGTGTGAGGCAATTCGCAGGAATGTGATTTCATCATAATGTGAAAATTGCATCAGCCTTTATTTGAGATGCGATTGGCTAATGGCATTTTGTAGTTTTGGAAAGTACCGTAGTAGCGCGGCGACAGCGTCGCGTGGTTCGATAGTAGGCACAAAAGAATAAGTGTGCGACGCAAGTCAGTTCTATGCTAGACTTCGGCCACCGAAACTAGCTGCGCGAATTATAAAATGGAACAGTTCAACGACGCGTCTATATATAAAAAAAAAAACGGAGAATGCACGGAATAACGGTTCTTCGCAGGGTTCAGGGTATACCCTAGTCGAGCGGTCTCGACTAGAGTTTTCTTACTTCTTATTCATTGCATTACTGTATGTTTAAACAGTTTCTTTTTATACCCTGAAGCCATTGAAAATGCGGATATGTTTTTGTGAAAATGTTTGTAACAGGCAGAAGGAGGCATGGCAGGCCCCATAAAGTATATATATATATATATATATATATATATATATATATATATATATATATATATATATATATATATATATATATATATATATATATATATATATATATATATATATATATATATATATATATATATATATATATATATATATATATGTATATATTCTTGATCAGGGAGAGAAGCCGAGTCGATTTTGAACTGTCCGCCTGTCCATCTGTCCGTATGTTTGAACGCGTTGATCTCATAACATATAAGAGCTAGAGACTTCAAAATTTTTTGGAGGTTCGTGTATAGCACGAAAATTCGAGTTTGTTTCAAATAATCGATAGCTGTCATAGTTTTAATGTTATCGACTAAAACCGATATCGTTATTTAGTTATAAAATTCTATCTAAATCATCTTTATAGCTAGTCTTTAAATTTTGCATTTAGTGTTATTTGAGCCTTACACAATTTCGGTTGTTAAATTTTGGATGCCACGCCCCCTTCGCCCCAAATTTTTAAAACACGCATTTCAAGTACTAGAGACTTGTCTTTTACACATACGCACATATAATTGACATGATCACGCCCAACAAGTTTGATCATCGTTTGTCTAGAAAAGTCATTAAAAATTTAAGATCTCATATTATCGGCTCCTTGCAAAATGCGCAGTGTAGAGTGTGTGCATGTGCGTGCGTCTGTATATGCGTCTATGTATGTGTTGCTTGCTACATACATATAAAAGTATCGGAGAATGTTAGCGGTTCTTATGAATCACGGCTCTTCGCAGGGTTCAGGGGATCTCGAGCAGTCTCGACTAGAGCACTCTTGTTTTATTTTCCATTTAACTGACATAAAATAAATAATTCTAACTATCTATTTGCATGTTTTAATATGTTACTTTCGATATTAAAGTTCAAAAATGTAGATTTTATTTGTGAACACTTTTTATTCTCCAATTTAACAAATTTTCAACACAGTCATCTTCACTAGAGCTTGGTTCGTGCTTGAACATAAATACCTTTGCGTCTCTACGCTTATTTTTTGCAAGAGCGTTTTTTTTATCATTAATTTTTATGAATCTTTTCCAGTTTTCAATTTGTTCATCAATTTCTTTAAGATGTCGCTTTATATTTAAGCTTTCCTGCTCTTCAGACACTATATTATTAGAAATTGTGTCCGCTTCCCTTATTTCCCTTTGAAATTTAATCCACTCCGCCTCGGGATCTTGTTCACTTCCACTGACAACCAGTGACTTTTCATAATCAAAGAATTTCTCGGGTAATATATGAGATTTCTTCAATCGATGTAAATGAGTCTTTTGATCAGTACTCAATTGTCCCTGAATTTCGATATTAGGAATATCTTCGGTTTGAAGGGATAGCTGTTTTCCCTTTGTTGAGTTTAATATTTCTGAAAATGTTTCAATTTCACTGCGTCGTTTTGCACTCTCTATATTTTGTTTGTGCTGTTTTGAATTTATGTGTACTTTCCATATATTTGGCTTGACAGGCATCCTGCATATTATGCATGATAAGTTACCTAAAGAATCATATGTTAAACAGTTATTAAGCAAACCAATATGATGTACATACAGTGAATCAAAAAAGTATTGGCACACTGCAAAAATCTGCTTTCCCTGTGCTTTAACTTTTTTTCAATGAATCTTTTGAAAAATGAAAAACATAATTTGTTTAACGCATTTATTTATAACAAATTCAAACAAGAAAAAAAGTAAATTTTAGCTTGGATTCGCTGCTAGGAACTTAAAAGTAAAAAAAGGCACAAATTTTCATCAAATAAGTATTGGCACAAGCATCGTAAACTGCTCGCTCCATAGAGTTTGGATGACGCTAGTACTTTGTGGGTCCACCTTTAGCTTCAATAACGGCCTGCAAACGTCTCTTCATACTGCTAACCAGTTTTGCCGTTTCAGAAGTACTGATTTTGCTCCACTCAGCGGATAAGGCCTCTTTCAGGGAATCCTTTGATGTTATGTGGTGAGATCTAATTTTTCGCTGAAGCAGGTGCCACACATGCTCAATGGGGTTCAAATCCGGTGATTGGGGGGTGTTTTCAGCTGCTTGCAATGGTAAATTAACCATTCCTGCACCAGATAAGATGAATGTTTTGGGTCGTTGTCTTGCTGGAACAGCCAATTGGTGCCATTGAGACCCAGCTTTTCGACACTTGCACCCAAATTTTCTTTTAGGACGTCTCGATAAACATGCTTATCCATAGTGACATCAATAAATGCAAGGTTACCAACTCCATAAGCAGCAAAACACCCCCAAACCATCACATTACCTACACCGTGTTTAAAAGTTTTGAGCAAATTATTTTCTTGAAGCTCTTTATTAGGTTTTCGCCAGATCTTTTGGGCTCCATCTGACCCAAATAAATTAAATTTTGACTCGTCACTAAATATAACTGAGTTCCAAAATGAATCCGGCTTATCCAAGTGTTCTTTGGCAAAATCTAGCCTTCTCTTTCGGTTAACCTTCGAAATAAAAGGTTTGCGACGAGGAACACGACCATGATATCCAGCCCTATATAGGGTATTTCGTATAGTTTGTGGGTTGAATTGACTCTGGAACGATTCTTGAAGGCTTTCGCACAACTTCACAGCTGAGGTGTGGATTTTTTGCCACCGTAGACACTACATTCCGCTCCTGGCGATCGTCAAATTTTTTTGGCCGGCCTGATCTGGGTTCTGGCGCTACTTTTCCAGTGGTTGTGTAATGAACTATAATGTTTCTTACGCTGGACCATGATCTGTTGACTATGGAGCCAATTTCGCGATAAGATTTTTGTTCTAAATATAATTTTATAATTAATTTACGCAATTCTACGGAAATTTGTGTGCCTCTGCCCATTTTGCTTCGTTTTTTTTATGAAATTGAGTTACGAAGTGCCGCTAACCACATGTATATTGAAAAGCGAGCGAATAAGTGCAAAGCAAACATGAAAAATAACGGGGATTTACCGTTATGGCTCTAAAAACATAAGATTGAAAATAGGGTGTGCCAATACTTATTTGATGAAAATTTGTGCCTTTTTTTACTTTTAAGTTCCTAGCAGCGAATCCAAGCTAAAATTTACTCTTTTTTTTTGTTTGAATTTGTTATAAATAAATGCGTTAAACGAATTATGTTTTTCATTTTTCAAAAGATTCATTGAAAAAAAAGTTAAAGCACAGGAAAAGCAGATTTTTGCAGTGTGCCAATACTTTTTTGATTCACTGTATATCTCTGTAAGTAAACACGTTCATTGTACAAATATACAAATGTATGTACATGTACAAATATTTGAAAAGGATATTTTGCTATGGGCGAGTCAACCTTGGTAAATTTGCTTTTCAAATCAGTCTTTCTACTATTTTTGCAAAGCAATTTTTTTGTTTGTTTGCTGTGATCCATTTCTTCCGTACGCAGATATGCTTTAAAATCCGAACTTCCAATTAGGAATGTCAGATACAATCGATATTAACACAAGTAAAATGACTCCACGTTACACATAATATTTTATCTATTAGAAATTATTTAATTAGAACCTGTATTGATGGAGCATTTTTAACAAGACCAAACAAGATCGTTCTATTATTTTTTCGATTTTAGAAGCAAATTTGTGCTATCGATTTTCTAAAGTTTGAACCTTATAGATAAACTAAAATTATGCCCAGTGTTGCCATATTAGCTTATTTTAAGCTAGATTTAGCTTATTTTTAAATCAAAAAGCTTAATATATAATGAAAATTCTTATAGCTTAAAATCTAGCTTATTGCAAATCGCATAGAGCTTTTTTTGGCTTAAAATAATTTAAAACAAAATCATTTTTGTGATTTTGATTCTGTTGTAAGTTTTGGTCATTTTTATCGGTCACACGTTTTTAAACTTAAAAAATGCCGAAATTTTTATATAAGCAGCACTTTCCCGATTTGTGGTTAAATTTTGCAGAGTTTAAGGAGTGGCTACGCAAAGTGCCAACTGACTCCACAAAAGGGTACCGCTGCTTTTGCAAGGCATTGATTGGGTCGAAGTTGTGCGATTTACGGCAGCATGCCCAAACTAAAACATATTTCGACCGTTGCGAGCGTGGCTAAATCTAGCAAAATACCATTTGTTATAAAGACCACGAAAACAGAAGAGCAGGAGGCTGTACGTTGTCTGCACATTGCGGAACACTCGGCCAAAGCACCATTGACCATTTGTCCCAACTATGCGTGGAACACTTTAAAACGTGTAACGGCTCTGCCGACATAAAGTTAAAGCGGACAAAGTGTACGCAAATAATAAAAAATTTGTTGGGAATTCAGTATATTCGTAGTATATTCTTTTTAATGTTATAGATATGGACTGCGACGTCATGGCAAATGTTGTCATGACTACAACATTCCCAACAAATATTTGGCATTTAACTAATCATCCGATCTGGATCTGGAGTCTACTGATGAAGCTGATGAAATCATTTCAATATTATAATATATATATATATATATATATATATATATATAAATTTAAAAAATCGACCGATTCGGTGTTTTATGGTTAGCTTATTTTTGTATCTTTTTTTTTAAATATAATTTTTAGCTTATTCTAGCTTATTTTTTCTTCAATTTAGCTTATGGTGCTTCCCAAAATCTGGCATCACTGATTATGCCACCGACCACTAGTGTTGCCATTTTATCATGAAAAAATATAAAAAAAAGCGGGAATAAAAACTTATTTATATGCTTTACATATATAACTATTATAAATATTTTATTAAATACAGCTTGCATTATTTTCTTTAAGGTCATCTATATCCGAAAGATCAGCCTAAGATTCATCATATTACATAAATGATACATATACACATGTATGTATGTATGTATGTGTGTTGCTGCTGGTGAGTTCTTTCATATATATATTCGAGAAAGAAGAGAGCAAATAAGAATATATAAGAGAGAAGAGCTCAGAAAATAAGCATACATGGTTGCATAGAAGGGCTTTATTTACAATTGGACCATTACCGAACGAGCGCTCGCAGAGCACTGATTTTCTTGTCACAGAGTACCCGCTGCTCGCAGCAAAAAGTAAAGCGAATTCGGTGAATTCGCCATGGGGCTGTCTTGTCACTGTGGGAATTCGCTGAATTTCAGTGCTCTGCGTGTTATATCTATGTATTATATGGTTAGTGACATTATGTTTAATTATGTTCAAATAAATACACAGATGTAAATAACATCCAGGTTCACAGAATTAAGTCCACCAACATAGTTAATAATTATTAAAATAACAATAATAAACAGAAAAAAACGTCAACAGCTTTTTATCTGGACATATTTTTTTTATAGTTTTTCAGCTTTTTCTAGCTTTTTTGAAATTTTAATATAGCTTTGATAGGCCCAGCAGAGTTGGCAACACTGGTGAAAATACTACACAAATAATAATAAAAATTATGAAAAACTAGTCGAGAGTGCTCGACTAGGTGATAACCTAAACACGCAAAAAAAAAAAAAAAAAAAAAAACACTTCCAAACATTCTCCAGTAATTGAAAGTCGTATTTTTGAAAAAGAATGAAGAAATAAAAAATAGAAAATTATGAAAATACATTTGGCTGATAGCGTTATGAGTTGGCAACACTGACAAGCATTATCCAAACAACCATTAAACATGAAAGTGAAGAGGGTTGATATTAAAAATTCTTTAAAAAAATTAAAAAGGCGTATTAAAAACTACGTATTAGTAAGTTTAAAATATTAATACACAATAAGTTGAGGTAAACTACATATGTATGTAAGTATGTATGTATGTACATATAATCAATGTAAGAAGTGTAAGTCGATTCACACATGTGTTATGTGGAACTTAACCCTTTAATTTTTTGCTTCAGTAAAAAAAAATCATACATTCGATGTAAATATTCGATTTACAAACAAGAAAACTAGTCGACTCCGCTCGACTAGGGCATACCCTGAACCCTGCGAAGAACCGCTATTTTGTGCATTCTCCGTTAAAAAAAAAAAAAATATATATATATATATATATATATATATATATGTATATATATACATATGTATATGTATGTACATAACAAGCAACACATACACACACACACAGGCCCACGCACACTCAATCGCAAGTCGCTGCGTCAGCTGTGCTTGGGCTGATAAATGTATGCCGCTGTTATGGGAAATGAAATGTTTAATAACTTTTTTTGTAGATGAACGTTGCAGGGCGTGATCATGTCATTCAAATGTATGTGCATACATAGATACATGCCAAACTACACGTGTCTCTAGTATTTGAAATACGTGATACATCCAAAATTTAACAAAAATTGAAATTGTGTAAGGCTCACTTAACACTAAGAGCAAAATTTGAAGACTAGTTAGAAAGATGAATTATATAGAATTATATAACTGAGTATCGTTTTTAATCCATAACATTAAAATTAAGACAGCTATAGATTTTTTCAACAAACTCGATCTATACAGGAACCTACATAAATTTTATATCAATCTTGCTGGACGTGATCACGTTATGTACTTAGATATGTATTTTCCAAAGCACAAGTCTCTATTATTTTAAATGCGTGTTATGCAAATTGTATAAAACACACATAGAACTAAAAGCAAAATTTGAAGACTCTAGCTATAAAGATGAATTAGATAGAGTTTTATAACTGAAACCCGATTTCGCTATTTAGTCGATCAGATTAAAACTAAGAAAGTTATCTGTTTTGTGAAACAAACTCGATCTTTTTATACAAAATTTCAAGTTTCTAGCTGTTATAGAGAGAGAGATCGACGCTTTCATACATATGATCAAGAATATATATACTTCCTCGGGTCTACCACAGTTCCTTCTGCCTGTGGCAGAAAATTTAGCGTGGCAAATAGAAAAGTTCATATCTTAGAATGCTTTGAAACTGTGTGTGAATAGGTATTTCGCAGTCGGTAGCGCCCGACGTCAACGTTCTTAGTTTTCTTTTACTAAGCTTAGTTTTATATACACCTAGACCTCGCTTTGCGTCGTTCCGGTTTGAGTATTTCTTCGAAGTTGCGTCGCTGATCAAATAGCACTTATTTTCATTGTGCGTCGTTAAATTTCGATGTTGCGTTGTCTAAGAGTCGTTATATTTGTTTAATACTTTTTTTCAAAATGTGGCAGCACCTTTCGTTCTAATTGCGACGAAGGTATGGAGATTTAAAACGAACTTGACAGCGAAAGGAGCCTTAAAGTGTCCCAGGCGGTAACTGCGAATATGAATTGCTACAAGGAAATGTATTTTACGCTAAATAAACAAATTTGGTCAGACAACACTGGACCATTTTTAATAGTGATTAATTAATTTTAATAGTGATTAATTATAATTTTTTTGTCATTATTGATTAGTTGAATTTATTATTTTGCTTTTATTGAATTAGTTTCTTCTTATTATTTATATCTATCACATTAAATAAACTGATATTTAATTTTTTTTATGATTAATTTGTTAAGTTTTATTACTTAAAATGCAAGATTTTCGCAATCCTGGAACCTATCTTCGATCTTTATATGGTTTGCTATAGAAAATCTGAATTCAATTTACGTCGTTTCGATTTGCGTCGTATTTTTTTGAAACGTATCCCCGACGCAAAGCGAGGTCAAGGTGTATTTATAACTTTAATTTTAAATATGATGCAAAAGACGTTTGATATGGATATATTTTTAAGTTTTTATATTTATTTCTCTTTTTAGGAAAACGCATCTATTGTTGACGAGGTTTGCATATTACAACAAGAACTCTCTGCTGCTCGATCAGAAAGACTGGCGCTGATAGAAAGACTTATGTTTTATGAAGGCCTTGAGAAAGGTATAGCACAAGATCATTACTTAAATGATGGCCAATTTCAGGAACAATCTAGTAAACACAGTCAGCCAAATAATAGTAGGAGATGCGAAAATATATTAAATGAAATGCCAAGCTTAAATCAGAAAACATTTCCTTTAAAATTGCAAAACATTCTTGTACATTCAATCGGTGAAATAATTCCAGCGAATCCTAATTTTCACACGGCACATTGGATTTACCCTGTTGGATATGTAGCAACAAGAATATATGCACATCCCCGAGATCCGCGAAAAAAATGCGTGTTTACATGTAAAATACTTAACAATGCTGGAGTTCCTCAATTTCAGTTAATTCCTGATAATGATTTAGACGCAGTGTTCTTCGGAGAAACAGCTAACAAATGTCATCAAGACCTACTTAATTGTATATATGGTTTTACACATGAGTCTTTAAAAGTTGATTTTAAGAGAAAAGGCGAAGAATTTTTCGGTTTATCAAATCAAAAAGTCCAATTTCTTTTAATGTCAGATATAAGAATCAAACAATGTTCTCAATTTAAAGGATATATATTGAGCGATGAAAGACAGCGATGTGAAAATAACGATCCAACATTATCCTTTGTAGGCCTTCAACATTATCTTAAATAACTTACTTTTATTTTTATTATAAACAAATCGAAAAAATATCTTATATATTTATCGCCTTTCGTTAAACTTTTTCCAATTTGAAGTCTATAAAGTAAGTGAATAAAGTTTCGAAATTTAATAAAATAAAAACTATACATTGAAAACTCAATGAATGGAGAAAAGTGTAAGGGAGTTGCAGTGCGCATAGGACCGACGGCAATATGCTCATCCACGTTAGTTTCTAACTATAACGCTATAATATACACAGATTTGTCGCACCTATCCATCCGTCCATATGAACGACACCACTTCTAACACTATTTAATTTATCTACGATACGAAATTAGAATATATACTCGGGTATACCCTTGACAGAAAAAGTCACATTTTCCCGATATGCCCGCTAGGGGTGTTGAAAATCGGAAAATACATTTTCCGAAATCTTAGAAACACCACTTTTAGAAGTGCTATAGCCTTGAGATTTGGAATGTATACTCGTTTGCAAATTGGGAAAAACTACTGCTTGTAACATATACATTTATTACTTATTACATATACATTTATAAGTAAGAATATTTTAGTAAAAGCAAAATAAATAAATTAAGGAAAATCCGACATCGCAGAATCTTTACTCGAGCCAACATCGATTTACTTGTCAAACGGCTTCACCTCTACGTCGCAAATCTAAACAAAAACTTGTTATTCTTCGAATATGCTAGATGCACACGTATAGGAAAACTTTGTATGATTTGCGCTGCTGCCCACGTGCATATTCAAATTGCCAACCGTTTTGTACTACTAGATGAATTTCAACAAAGTTTTCAGCATATAATAGTCATATTCCATTGACTATTTTCAATTTTATAAAAAATGAGAGCCTTGTTTGCATAATAAAAAATGAACTTAAGCTTACTGAACAAATTAAATTTTCGAGCTGTTATCCAAAATTTGTCAAAAATATAAAAAATTGGAAATACATAATTTCGAGACTAGCTCCAATCGACTCTTCATATGCCAAAACGACATATTTTGATATAATGGGTATAATGTTTTTTTTTTTTAAATATATGAACCAGGCAGAAGGAGGCGTGGCACATCCCTAAGATTTATATGTTAACATTCTTCGTTTGTTTTATATGTATGTATGTATATACATTACAATCAACATATACACACACAGGCAGAACTAGAGTCAACTGAAAGATGAACCGAACAAATTTGTTTATAGCCTAAACAAAAATCAAAATTGAATTAAACATACATGAAACTAAAAGCAAAATGTAAAGACTGTAGCTACAAAGATGAATTAGTTAGAATTTTAAAGCTAAATATCGATTTCGATTTTAATCGACAACAGTAAATTGAAAAATATCGATTTTTTAAAACAAACTTTATCTGCGCTTGCTATACACGGACCGACATAAACATTTCAGGATGCCACGTCGCCCTCGCCTTTAATTTGCAAAGCGCGCATTTCACGCAAAACGTCTCGACTAGAGCTTTCTTACTTGTTTATATATTGGCTTTATTTGCAACTATCTTAAATGTATGTATTTAAATGGGGATATTCGGAGCCGGAATCCAAAATTTAACAAAAATCACAATTGCAGAAGACATATATTAGAGCTCGTAAATAACAGTTGAGCGAAAAACTCTGCTCTCTTTGAGCAAGACCATATTTTTATTCTTTTTTACGAAGTGAAATAGGTATATTGGTTTTGTTCAATGTTCGTCATGCTGTCCGTCCGTCTGTCCGCATTAACGCAAATTATTTCTACGCTATTGAAGATCGAGAAATTTGGAGTATATACTCGTGTATACCCTCGTCAGATAAAGGTCAAGATGTTCCAGATACGCCAACTAGGAGTGTGTGTCCTGTATCTCAGAAACACTACTTCTAGAAGGGCTTAAGAGTATTGGAATGTATACTGTGTACTATGGCGGATCTACCCCTTGCAGACTGAGCTCAGTTGCTGAGTCAAAGTGCTCAGTTGCTGAGTCAGTTAGCAGATTGTGTGCTTGTGCGTGCGTGTGGGTATTGCTTGATACATACATATAAAAGTAACGGAGAATGTCAGCTGTTCCTAGGAACAGCGCTTCTTCGCTGGGGATCTTCTAGTCGAGCAGTCTCGACTAGAGCGATATTACTTGTTTTTTCTTTATCTCATGATGTCGATAATGTTGGAGCTTAAATTAAATCTGAAATCATACTTCCTCTCTATAACATGTTCATATATCCTGCCCTCTTCTGATGTTCCTGATTCCTACACTTGCTCATTTTTTCTTTGACGAATTACTTTCTATTTCTATGTTTCATATGAACTCAATTTCAAATCATCTGAGGCGGTCACTTGATCTAGTTTTTATTAATTACGACTCATACATTAATGTTTCTAGATCATCCTCTTCTTGTATACCTGAGGATGATCATCATCCCATATTGGAGGTATTACTGTCCATAAGTATTCCTCCAATTTGCGAACCTATACCATCGAAGCAACGTCGTTGTTACCCTAAGTGCAATTTAGTTTTTCTCAAACAAATTATTGATGCAATTGGTCAATTTATATGATTCCGTTGACGTTAAATGTGCAACAACTACTTTCCATAACACTTTAAACATTCTTTGTGAGGAGATCAAAATTTGGAGTCACATACATACACTCCGCGAAATTACAGTAAAGGCACGCATTTTTATACCCTGAACCCATTGAAAATGGAAAATCAGGGTATAATGTTTTTGTTTAAATGTATGTAACAGACAGAAGGAGGCGTGGCAGACCCCATAAAGTATATAAAGTATATAAATACTCAGAATCACAAATACACTACACAAGCAATGTCTAAATTCTGAGAATGTTACAGTTGCATCGACGCGTCATGTTGGTGATGCGTAGTTTCAATAGCATATAAAATAAGCCTATGATGAATTTGTCTTCAGTCATAAGTGTCATAAGTGAACCTTGACTTCGTCTTTGAATTTATATTATCGTTGTCGTTAGAGTATATCGCGACATTAATTTGACTCGAAACATATACGCATGTATATATATGTATATATATATATATATATATATATATATATATATATATATATATATATATATATATATATATATATATATATATATATATATATATATATATATGTATTATATATATATATATATATATATATATGTACATTACAAGCAATACATACACACACTCACACACAAACAGCATCAGGTGCACTCACTCTAACAGCTTATAGTAGTGCTGGTGTACCCTGACTCTTCGCGAAGACAGCAACCTAACCGCAAGAGTGCAGTTGAGCTACTGAAAGTAGTGCATACTTTCGGGCTCGTTGAGCATTTGAGCTGAATTTTTAGGTGAAAGTCTATAATCTTAACTGAAGTTTCCAGACAACAAAAAATTAGTTGGTGCCTACTACAGGCTTCTGGCCTTGGTAGTCGGTGCATGATGGAGGGAGGAAGGGATGAAGAGCTGCAAGCCTTTGCGAGCCGCTCTGCATTGCAGCGATCACCGCCGCAACAACAGACCGGGCCACAGCAGAAGGCTTCAACTACGTTGAAGGGCACTATCCAGCAGATATGAGCAGCACTTGAGGGCCTGACGGCTTAATTCGGGAGCCAGCGGCATATAACTGTGCCAATGAAAGAGGAGCTAGCCAGAATA